>QKWP01003173.1:0-25222 GCA_003550325.1 Gigaspora rosea | reverse complement strand
TTTTTTTTTTTTTTAATAATAAAAAAAATCTTAAAATTCTTAAAATTTTTTTATAAAATTTGCAATTGATGTAGATTGGTCAGTTCCGAACAATTGATCACGTGTTCACGTGATTGGTTTTGATTGGTAGATCGCAGGGATGCATGACCGTGCAGGTGCACAGAATTCTTAAATCCTTTAAAAAAAGTAATTTTAAAAAAAAGTAATTTAAAAAAAATAAAAAAAATAAACTATACAGTAATTTAAAAAAATAAAAAAAAAAGAGTATAAAAAATATGGTAAAGTTATAAATAATATTTTTTTTTAAAAACTAAATATATAAATAGAAAAAAGATATAAAATAAAAAAAAAGTAAATAAAAAAATTGCTTTTTTTACTTTATTTTTTGTTTATTTATTTATCATTTTTAATGTTTTATTTTTCTAATATAATTCTTCCAAAACAGAATAAATTGACAAAATATTAAATATAACAATGCGAAATTTTAAATATTTTACCAAAATTTAGTATATAACTATTATTTAAATTAATAACAATTTACCAAATTTTTAATTTGGACCTTGGTTAAATTTTAACTAATTTGCCAAAAAAATATAATCTATATAAGAGATATTCGAGGTCCTGCTCTCTACAAACATATTTGTTTAAAGAATTGAAATTTTTGTATTATATCCTGCATGTAACCATAAATTCCAATCTTCAAAGCTGTACCATTTGTTTTACAAATATACCCAAAGAAAAAAATAATGAACTTTAATAGCAAAGGTTATAAATCTTATATACTGCTATAGTTCAAATTGCCTGTGCTATTAAATATTGACCATTAGTTGTAGGCAGCATTAGAAATCATATGTTCTCAGTGTTTATAGTGAACATAAATTTTTTTAAAAAATCAAAGTTTTTACATTTTATTTTCACATAGGATAAACATAAAAAATCCAAAATTTTATATTTTATGTTCACATAGTAAGAATATAAATTTAATTTTTATAATTTCTTATTCATAATTTATTAATATAAAAATTATATTTACTATATATTCAAAAATAAACTACATTTTTTGGATGATTTTGAACTTAAAAAATCTGTAAGTAGCTTATTTTTAGATAGAATCAACTTTTGGTCAATTGTAAATAGTCATTATCTCTTAATGCGTCAGATAGGTGCAGGCAAATTTGCCTGCAAAAGTTATAGATATATAGTTTTAAAAAAAATTATAAAACTTTATGTAATATTTCAATATAATATTCATTGAGATTTAATATTATTTTTAAACTATAAATTATAAACATTAATTATATTTTATAAAAATTTAGTATAATTTAAAATTGACCAATTTTTATATAGTAAAATTAAATATTTATGTTATTAATATTTAAAAATTTTTTTAAATATGCACGACCCCTTAAAATATTACTAAATTTTTACTTTAAGTATTAATACATATAAAAAAAATTATATTTATTTAATATTTTATTTTAAAATACATATTTGATATGTACGTATGTATGCATATACATACGTGTAATATGTATATATCAAATATATACGACCACAATACGTTTGATATATATTGTTATTGTTTTTTAATATATGTATGGTATTTTTTGAAACATGAAGGACAAGATATATTGTAACAAAGTGCAACATTGCATTTTTTGCACCAAATTTGACTTTGTGGCAGATTTTTTTCATTTATATCTTTATCATTATGTTTTGCATCCCATTGATACCAAACACATGCTATACGGCTTTGGCTTCCTCTCCATTCGGGATAGTAATTTGTACCAGAAAGACAAATGGCTGGAAGTTTAAATTTTTTACTTACAATAGAGGCTAAGTTTTCATTCGAACGTTGCTTATTAACTACTTTTCGTCCATTATTTAATGCATCGCTCACAAAATCCCATGCTAGTCGCAATCTAAACTGCCGATGAAAAAGAGGTCCACCTATTAAAATAAAATTTGGGGTCTTGCTTTGAAAGTGACCTTATGGGACGTAGTAATTACTATGTCCAATAAGGTCATTATTTTCAAGGCATAAACCTTATTTATTAATTAGCATCGTATTTATTAATAATTTGGAATTAAATTAAAAAAATTTACCATTTTTTTGATAAATAATGAATGAATTTACTATCGCGGTATCTATTAACCAAAATAGTAATGGCATCCAGGTACGTGAAGCAGCAAGCTGACAATTATAATAAGATCGATATTGGTCAGCAATATCTACTCCATTCATAAAATAGTTATAATCATTAATGGCCTTCGGAATTAGAATTTCTTTATATACTTCATCACCAAAAACTTTTCATACATTGGTTGCATTTGAACTTGTTTCTCGAGGTCGTCATTGTAAGCTTAAAACTTTCCACTCATTACCTTTAATGCCATGAATAGTTGAAAGCATATGAACAGGACCATTGTCCATCCAAAAAATTACCAAAACATTATTCACAACAACTCCGGCCAAAGTATCCCAATTTAAACGAATAGATTTTTCAACCTTTAATTCTTTAGGAAACATTGCTAAGTTAATTCATACTGTGCCACAAGCTCCATATCCTTTTGTTCGCAAATAATTAAAGAGAGGTACACTTGCAAAATAGTTGTCCATATATATATCATATGCCCGACTATTAGATAATTGTGTAACAAGATATGATACAAGCGATCCAGTTTTGCTAAGACCTGATATATTTGGAACTTTTTTATTTAATTTAATACGTGATTCGAATGTAAATGTATAAGTATAACCTTTTTTACACAACAAGATAACCTTATAACCTTCTGAAATAGGTTTATTTTTCATTCTAAACGTATGTTTACTACGTCCAGAAAATCTAATAATCATTTCATCAATTGCAACCCGTGAACCTGGTACATAAATTTGCTTGCTAATATTTCGAATGTGTGAGACAAGTGGTTCAGCTTTGTCAAACCAATAAAGTTTTCAGAATTAATATCTGAAATATGTAAATAGCGTTTGATTTGTTTGAAACGTACCATTGATATCATTTGAGTAATATCGTGTTTAGGTTACATAGGATCTACTTACCAATAATCTGTTGCTCTTGGTAACTTAATAATGCCCATATATATGATAATACCTAACCAAATTTTTAATTTATCTAATGTTAAAGGTGACCAAGAACGTCCAACTATACCAGCATATTTCGATTGTGCATACTTATTAGTATTTGTTAGAATTGTAGTTAGAATTGTTTGTGAAAAAAATAGCCTAATCAATCCATATGGAGTAATATTATTATCAGGATATGCTTGTTGTAATCGAATGAAACCTTGATGTAATGGTACATTATGTTTTAAGTAACTAAAATCAGGTGGTACAGGTAACTGTGCAGATATTTTAGCTTTTTTTTCTGAAGCTATATTTTTTCCTCCTCTACTTCCACGTCCTATTCTCCTTCCTCTAGCCTTTTCTGTATTAATTTGGTTTTCATCGTCTAGAATAATTGCATTGGTTTTATTCGTTAATTCTACAATATCAGTATCACTATCATAGTTGTCATCTTCAAAAATATCATCTGGTAAAGCTTCTTGTGTTTATGAAACAAATAAAACATCATAAGTATCCAACAGGTCAGCAGGTAATTCTTCGTTGTTTTGCATAGTAATAAACTAAAAAAAACAAAAATTCACTTAAAATGTCTTAAAACGGAACTGAATTCATTAAATAGTTCTTAATTTTTTTTTTAATTTATTTATTTCTATTTAATCCATTTATTTCTAATTTAATACTTTTATTTAAAAACGCCAGTTGGCGTATATATTTTATCCATCGAATTTCAGATATTTAGATTCTATGGGTAGATATTTATAATGCTCAAGTCAATTTAAACAGTATTGTTTTTCATTTGAATTGAACGAACTCTAACTTTTTTATAAAATATTAAAATTTTAAAGATGTACGTATGGCTTTTTTTAAAATCGATTACCGCAGTTAATTAATAAATAATCCCTGAAAATCGCTTTTAAAATTTAAAGCAAACGACCCTTTTGTAAAACAATGGCGTGAGAATAATTAGATTTAAAAAAAAAGTCACTTAACTTTATTTAAATAATTTATAATTATTTTTTAGGATCGATCGATGTAATGTGTAGCATAGTAATGCGCGATAAGTATAAATTTGAGTTAGTGTCAATCATCAGTAACGTGATTTATACAATTGACATTTTGCTACTGTTATCGGAGTCTAACCAAATTAATTAAGATATCTTTTAGGGGGACCTCTCCTACCTCACTTTTTAGCAATTACATTAAAATTAGATTTTGCAGGCAAATTTGCCTGCATGACATATTAAGAGATATTATAAAGTCTAAATTCTTTTATATAAACATATTTATTTTTGATGTGAACATTCTAAACAAAAATTATGTTCACAAAAATTATAAAATTTTTTCGAATTTCCAACACTGGTTGTAGATATTAATAGATGTCAATGTAAATGATAATTCATTATTTCCCATATAGGCTTTTGAATTGGTTTGAACAAAAAATATAGTTTGATATATTATTTAACTGAGGTCAAAAATTTGCATCAATAAATTGAAACTGTTGATATGCAATTTGACTATTATAATTTATTTGCTTGGGTATCATATTGTTTAAAAGTCTAGTTTTAATAGCCTTTCTAATGTACCAAAGACAGATTTGTACTTTAATATTTTTTCAAACAAATCAAGCAGCTGATATTTGGGCAAAGTTCTTATTTGTTAAAAAAAATTCTAGATTGAGTCCAAGTTTTTGCAATTCATAAAAAAAATCAATTAAAATGCCAGTATAAATTTCATTGCTACAGTTTCCATTATTTTTAAGAATTAAATAGGCTAATGAATATCTACTTCTATCAATTTGAGCATTAGCTATATATAATTCAAATTTTTATTAAAAAAAATCAAATAAAATTATAAAATTTATAAATAAATAAAGAATTAATTGATTTGTAGCCATAGGTTACAGAATAAATTTTATAACCATAAANCAAATTAATTAAGATATCTTTTAGGGGGACCTCTCCTACCTCACTTTTTAGCAATTACATTAAAATTAGATTTTGCAGGCAAATTTGCCTGCATGACATATTAAGAGATATTATAAAGTCTAAATTCTTTTATATAAACATATTTATTTTTGATGTGAACATTCTAAACAAAAATTATGTTCACAAAAATTATAAAATTTTTTCGAATTTCCAACACTGGTTGTAGATATTAATAGATGTCAATGTAAATGATAATTCATTATTTCCCATATAGGCTTTTGAATTGGTTTGAACAAAAAATATAGTTTGATATATTATTTAACTGAGGTCAAAAATTTGCATCAATAAATTGAAACTGTTGATATGCAATTTGACTATTATAATTTATTTGCTTGGGTATCATATTGTTTAAAAGTCTAGTTTTAATAGCCTTTCTAATGTACCAAAGACAGATTTGTACTTTAATATTTTTTCAAACAAATCAAGCAGCTGATATTTGGGCAAAGTTCTTATTTGTTAAAAAAAATTCTAGATTGAGTCCAAGTTTTTGCAATTCATAAAAAAAATCAATTAAAATGCCAGTATAAATTTCATTGCTACAGTTTCCATTATTTTTAAGAATTAAATAGGCTAATGAATATCTACTTCTATCAATTTGAGCATTAGCTATAAAAATAAAACTATGTAATTAGTTAGGGCTAGAGTAAGACTTGGTGTAAAGCATTTGGGTTAGAAAGAGCTTTAGTTACATTAAAATTTAGCAATAAATTTTTTTTGTTAGAAACCGAAAGGTAGTTTCATATATGAAATTTTGATTTAAAAGCAATTTTTGGCAAAACAAATATTTGTTTTGACTTTTCAAATGTGTAACATTACACCTAATCTTAGAATTGATTGGCTTGTTGGGATGGTTTACAGTAACTGTGGTTACAAATTAATTAATCCATTAATAAATTAATAAATAAATAAATAATATATATACATAGTATTTAACTCCAATTTCATTAATTTTGAAAATTTGAATTTCTAATTGTACATTGTTAAAATCCAATAGCTTTTAGTACTTCTTTTTGAAAAATAATTTGATATGATTTTTTTTACCATTTTTGTGCTAAAAAAAAGAATTATCATCATGTCTAAACTGTTTTTTTTAAGTTTGTTCACCAATAATGTATTTGCTTTTGATAAAAATTGATATTCAAACCTTGTGCAACTAATCGTTTGTAAATTTCACATGGTAGCAGATCAATATTGGTTAAAATAAATTGCCTTGTTTCAAGTAAAATTGAATTATCTAATCACAAAGAATATAAAAAATGATACATTTCTATATTAGATAATACAAGATCTTGAGAATAATAATTTTAATATATCCTTTACAAGGAAATGTTCTATTTTTTGTTTATTACAATTATAGATGGTAGTGAAATTACTTAATGAAAATTTTTTATTAAAATTGTTGAAATTATTTGATATTAAAATTGGTAAAATTGGCGAAATTAATTTTTTATTATTAAAAATTAATTTATATTATATAAAATATTTTTTTTTTTTTAAAGCTTTATAACCATCTGATCTTTATTAGCAAATTACATAAAAAACTACATAATTTAATATACTAACAGTAGAGACCAAACTAAGCCGGCTGCCCGAATTGGTGCCCAACTTTGGCTACTGTACTGAAATGGTTTGCTCATACTTAATCGACAGTTTTCCCCATCAGCAAGAAGTATAGCACTGCCTGGCTTCAGAAAACCAACCACAGAATCCATTCTACCTAAAAACTTCTTCTCCGAGCTTCTCATAAAGAAGAATAAAAAAGGGAAAAAGATTAAAGGGGACAATACCTAAACGACTAACAAATAACCGACCAAAAATACAACCAAAAGAAAGAAATAGAAAAAAGAAAAACCAAAGAAAAAGCAAAGAAAGAATAGAAACTGTAGATGCTAACACGTCTAGCATAAACGATAAAAATTATATAATACTACAAGACTAATGTCTATCAGTGTATTATATGTACAGATGTTTAAAAAAGAAAAACGGTACTAAAAAAAGATAAGAAATTTTTCTCGTGCCCTCCAGATCCAACCACGTCATCATTGTTTATTTGTATGTAGTGACCAAATCCACACATGACGGCGCCAGTCCTGATTTGGATCATCCCAATTCGGAAGGAGTAAATACTGCCGATCTTTTGGAGGGGGTAAGCTAGGATTCCCACTTTTTGGCGAAATTTCGAAAAAATCCAAAGGGAAGTATGACGATACTCAAAAGAAATTTAAAAGAGAGGGTGTAGTTGGAAAAACTCAATTTTTTGTTGTTCCCCATTGTTTTGCCACAAAAAACTTTGTCGACGGAAGAAAACTTTAATTTCCACCAAAATTTCTCGGAAAGTTAGTTGACCTTTATAAAAACCGTTTACTTGTGTTATCCTACTATACATTAAGTATAGGCAACTCTCCAACAAAAAACTTCTTGTTATTCCTCTGTTGGTAATTTGGTTCGAGTGATCGTCAGAAAGAGTTCCCAATAGCTGATTATATAAAATATTAATTAAAACCAAATTCAATTAAATACAATAGTTGTTTTATAATCAATTTATAAAAATATTAAAAATGTTAAAATTTTTGTTGAATTATTGTTGAAATTAAAAAAAATTAAAATGAAGTTCACCACTATCTATAATTATGATACTTATTAATATTATTATTTTTTTGATTGTTTAGCCAAGCAATTGTATTGAGAACAATAATAAACATAAGTTACAAGTTTGATTTTTTTTGCATTATATTTATTATAGTATTTAAATTATTTCTATTATTTGTAAGTATATAATTAATAATAATATTAAATAATAAGAAAGTTAAGAGTATTATAGCACACTACCAATTATAGCACACTGCCAATATCATGATTTACTGATTAGAATCATGTAATTTTAGTACCAATCGACTTGTCTCAGTAAGATGAATTGATTAGTACCAAAAATGTTGAATTCTGATTATTGTATCACAAGATATTATAATTAAAGTAATATTTAAAGTAGATATAGGTATTATAGCAATAGAAATATTGCAGTGTATAGCAACATTTTGTGAACCATCAATCAGAATTATGTAATTTTAGTACAATTCAATTTGTTTTATTAAGATGATCAAAATGGTACCAAAGTCATGTGATTTTGACTAATACTTCTCAATATATCATAGTTTAACCAAAATAAGCTACGCAAATCAAAATTTAAAATTAATATAAAATTATTAATAACTTCTGATAGACCAGTCTGTTTTTTATAATTTTATCACCAAAATGACTGCCTTAAAGAGGTGATTCCAACAAGTCCAAAATCACTAAAATATGATTACGGGATCATGGGATTATTAAAGTTTTATTATTATTTTGATGAAAATAGATTAGTTTAACTAATCTAATTTTCATCAAAAACAATACAAAAAACTTTAGTGATCCTGTAATTCTGTAATCAGATTTTAGCATTTTGGGCTTGTTGGAATCGTCTCTTCAAGGTGGTCATTTGGTAGTAAAATTATAAAAATTGGACTTGTCTATTAGAAGTTATTCATGATTTCATATTAATTTTAAAATTTATCTTGTGTAGCTTATTTTGGTTAAATTATGATATATTGAGAAGTATCAGTCAAAATCATATAATTTTGGTACTATTTGATTTGTCTCAATGAGATGAATCAAATAGTAACAAAGATCATTCGATTCTGATCAATAGATCTCAATAGATCATAAAAAATAGTATGTGCACCATAATTAGTATCTGTGTTATAATTTATCTTTTTTATTTTGTATATTGTAATTAATGATATCTTATGATCTAGTGATTAAAATTGAATGATTTTGGTACATTTGATTCATCTTGATGAAACAAATCAAATAGGACCAAAATCATTCGATTCTGATCAGTATATTATGTATTATTAGCTAAAATATTTAACTTCACTATAATATCCATGTCTATCTTATATATAAATATTAAATATATTTATTAATTAACTTACATCTGCACATAATAATCTATATTGGATATTGTATTTATAATATAATTAGCTTGTTCTTTAGAGTTTCCATCTATTGTAGAAATATTTACAGTACAAGAAAATTCAAACTTTGATAGATTGTTTTCCTGATCTTTATTTCATATCAAATATTTGTATTAAATGTTCATCAAAATTATCCAACTCAATTGTTGATTTATTATCAAGCTCTTTATCTTGTTTGTGAATTTTTTTCTGTTTAGTTGTTTGTTTTGAGCATGACATACATTGCAGGTTCGAAAGGTTTGATTAATTATAAATAAATTAGGAGAAAGAATTTCCCAAACAATATTGTAGTATGTAATAACATTATTGTTATTTATTGTAAGAGATTCAAATCCATTTATTTCATATATAAAATAAAAATGTAAACTAATACAGTAATGGAATTATCAATGTGATGAAAAGCTTTTGATATTTTTTATATATATATAGTAATGATCGTTGTACATAATTGATATTTCGATACTAAGGTTCTATTAATAAAATTGAAAGTTTTTTAAAACTTCTAATGAAGTATCTCAATAATTTCTTAATCAAATTTGGCAAAAAATCTTTTATTTTAGTTTTATAGTTTTGTAGAATTAAGATAAAAAAAATTTGACCAAATTTAATTAAGTAGTTATTGAGAAAACATCGCTAGAAGTTTTAAAAAACTTTCGAATTCATTAATAGGATCTTTTGTAATACAGGTCACGTGGGGTGAATTTTTTGATGGCGTATTTATTACTGTATTAAATTTTGCTCTAAACGAGTTTGAAATAAATCAGGTAAGCAATATTAATTTAGACTATCATTATGACGAATAAAAAATTGTTGCGTGATATAACGAATAAAAATTTACTATCTTATGACAAACAAAAATCAATTTTTTTGGCTTTTTTTTTAATTTAATGTGGTATGATATAATGAATAAAAAATTCTATTTTATAACAAACAAAAATCAGTTTTTCTTTGACTTTTTTAATTTAATATGGCGTGAAATAATGAATAAAAAATTACTATCTTATAATGAACAAAAATCAATTTTCTTTGATTTTTTTAATTTAATGTGGCACGATATGACGAATAAAAAATTATATCTTATAACAAACAAAAATCAATTTTCTTTGACTTTTTTTTAATTAAAAGTTAATTTAATGTGATGACAATTAATTATTTTAATTTTTTTTAAATTAATAATATAAATATGTAATTTCTTTTTTTTTTACATATTTTTTCTTTACTTGAATTTCACTATTCGATGGATGAAGACAATACATTTGAAGGACTTATTGATTCAATTGAACCTACCTCTCCAGATTCAATATCTCAAAATGCACTTGAATCTGGAACGCTTATAGTAACAAATCATCCTCCAAAGCGAGTAAAAAAGGACCCTTTCTGGAACGAACTTACTGAAGTTGGTAATAAATGACATTGCAACTTTTGCAATAAAGCATACTGAGCAAAGAAATGTTTTTGAAAGCAAAAAATACAATCAACCCAATACATAACAGATTGTCTGAAGAAAATGCCTTCGCAAGTCTCTGCTTAAAGACCTGGCATGAAGAGGGTATTATTGACTGTAATGAAGATTAATAAATTGGATAAAAAATTAGATGCAATAACATTATTGCAAACATTTATATATTTTAATGTAATTGCTTTAATAAAAAGTAATAGTGATATGATCGCCAAAAGAAAAAAAAAATAATAGCGATATGATCACCAAAAGAAAAAAGGAAGTAATAGCGATATGATCGCCAAAAGAAAAAAAAAAGCAATAGCGATATAATCGCCAAAAGAAAAAAAAAAGCAGGTAATAGCGATAGCATGTTTTATTAAACTGCTCATGCAAGCATATTTATATAAACTGAGTTCAAAAAATCGATTTTTATTTAAATATGCACCGAACAGAGTTCCAACCGGTTTTAAGCACAAGCTAACCGGTTGGAGCAGGATAAAATCCCTAGCATGAACTCGGGTTGCAGACCCCAATTTTTAAATAATGAAAAATTAAATCACTTGTATTTATATCACATAGTCATATAATCATATAATAAAATTTAGAAAATCGATCTAAAATGTTTATAAAAATTGTCTAGAACGAAAATATATTTATTTTTTTCTAAACATTGATATTTGAACTTTTAATTATATTGTAATTAAATCAGATCACTATCTAAAATTATTATCGAATTAAATTTTCTTAGCACTAATATAACCGCACAAGGTTTTCAATCTATTATATGTCAATAAAGGTAATTAAGTTTTAGTTCGTGTAATTAGATGTCGCTAACTTATCGGTTGAAGTACGTACGTACCTACACTCTACACTTATCACGTATATTATGACTAACTATAAAGGAACAAACACTACGCAGATTATATTTATTACGTCGTAAGTACGTATGTTCGTACGTTGTGGAGATAGGAAAAAGAAAAAATATGCATGAATAACATTACACATGAACGAAAGAAGTTTATATAGTTTAATATATTCTATAATAAATTGATTTTTCCGATTAGACCATGATCGAACCTCGGACCGAATTTATTCAATTGGGCCAGTTAAACTAGAATTAACCAATTTTAGTATATATGATATTGTGATATAATTTTAAACGGTAAGTCCATTTTTAAGCTTAAATCAATAATATGAACCAATAAAACTTGTTTGAGAAAATAATCATTGAAAACGGGTCGGCAGTTTTTGAGCTATCGATGTTATAAGATGGACACATTCCGGCACTCAATTAATAAAATTCCGATATTTAAATGCCGATACCTCTGTTCATTTTGAAAATTTTTCAATTTAACCCAATATTACAATCTATGCTATTCGATAAATTTAATTAACAATTCAGAATTTATATCAGGTAGAAGTGATTACCTATTACCGTATTTACCCGACATGTTTACCCCCGTGGGCTATACCTTGCAGCAATTTAGAATGTCAAATTTTGATTTATACCCGGGTATATAAATATGAGGGTATCCCACTTATACATCCGGGCATATAATAGTAAAATAGATTAAAAGCATAGAGGTATTCGTACAATATATCCCCCTATACGTATACCCCCGGGTACTAAAATGGGCTAGGGAAATACCCCGGGCATACGGCGGATAAATACGGTATATTAGCGACGGTAAATCTGTGTTTGATAATTTATCGTATGATTTAAAAAATTCTATGTCACATTGTTTAAGCCCATAATCACAGAAAATAGATCAGCAATTCTGATGAGCGTGCAACGTAGATATTTTAAAAAGATATTGACCTATTTTTTGATTATCCTTGACATAAAATGAATTCTATGAGTCCGTATCATTCATTTAAGTCTAAAACCATAGAAAATAGATCGACAATTCTCTCAGTAAATCGATTATATTCAACTGAGACTAGATCGGTCAACCGGTTATGGAGCGTTCGGTTCAAATCACTAAATTTGTGTTACAAATTGAATGTCTCAGCCAGCTAAGCCTGCTAGTTGATCTATCGATTGCAAATAATCCTTATTGGCTGACCTTAATGCAATCTACAAAAATTCATTAAGTCAATTATTCACCATATAATGTAAATCAGAGAAATTACGTTGAAACTAATTATCAATTTAGAAATTTGTTATTGTCGATCAATAATACTAATACCAGATCCATGTATTTTTGTTTTAAGAGTAATGTCGGTCATTGATCAACAGATTTCAGAATATATCATTCGTTTAAGTCCGGCTAAAAATTTTCTAAGCTTGCCAGAGCATGGCTTACAAGTTGGCTAAGCTTAACTTACCGTAATACTGGTTATATTTTTAGTATTTCGACAACGGATCGCGCAATCTCTATGTAGAATATAAATTGGAATTAATTTATAATGTTAAAATATGAACGTATAAATATAAAGTATTGCTTCAGTAATTTTGATTAATATTTTGCAAAATATTTTGAAAATTTGTAAAACTTAGTAAAAATAAACTATAGTATCGTTAATTTGTAAAATATTTCGAATTCGATTCGATTTCAATTCCAATTAAACAACTATTCATAATGCTGCTAAAAAAAATTTTTCTTTCAATTCTTTTAACTATTTTAATTTCATTCACCAAAGCTCTCCAAATACGTCAGGACCCTCCACTAGATCCACAAATTCCAGAAACTCAACAACCTCCAGAAACCTCACAACCTCCACAAACAGATATGAAAGATTCAAAGAACACGAAGTTATGTCCCCGCTATATGCTTACTGCCACTAATATGGATCAATATTCAGGTCAAATGACCTTTTACCAAGATACATCTGGTCATTTGTGGTTGACTGGTCTTTACCAGAACGGATTTGATCCAGCTGATACTTATTCCTTTTCAATTGTTGATGGATGTAGTAATTATCTTTACAATCTCACTGGCGTAATGGGATTAGAACCTTCCATGTGTAGTTCATGTGCTAGTAGTAGTAGTCACTATAAGAGAAGAATGGGAAGAAGAAAAGCGGGAAAGAATTGTGATATGGGTTTTAAGCCGTGGGTGGTTAAAGTTGATGATTTAATGTGGGATTGTGATGGAAAAGGTGTTTTTCATCAAGGATGTAAAGACGATAAGAAAAAAGATGAAAAACGTGCACTTAATGAAGGACCAGCAAGTGGATTGTTTCTTCGAATTGATAGTTCAACTGGAGGAGCCAATACCGCAATTAATGTTAATAATGCAGGTGGTGAAGTTGCGCCAGCTCCTCCACCTGCTGCCGCCCCAGCTGCGGCTCCAGCTGCCGCCCCAGCTGCTGCCCCAGCTGCCGCCCCAGCTGCGGCTCCAGCTGCCGCCCCAGCTGCTGCCCCAGCTGCTGCCCCAGCTGCCGCCCCAGCTGCCGCCCCAGCTGCGGCTCCAGCTGCCGCCCCAGCTGCTGCCCCAGCTGCCGCACCAGCTGCTGCCCCACCTGCCGCACCAGCTGCTGCCCCAGCTGCTGCACCAGCTGCTGCACCAGCTGCTGCCCCAGCCGCTGCCCCAGCCGCCGCCCCAGCCGCCGCCCCAGCTGCTGCTCCACCTGCCGCCCCAGCTGCCGCTCCACCTGCTGCTCCACCTGCCGCTCCAGCTGCTGCCCCACCTGCCGCTTCAGCACCAGGAGCAGCAACGGACGCAGCACCAGCACCTACAGACACGGCACAGGTAAACACGGGGCCGACGCCGACAGACACGGGAGCGTCGACGCCAACAGATACGGGAGCACCGGCATCAGCGCAGATATTCACGGGAGCATCGGCGCCAACAGATACGGGAGCACCGGCATCACCGCCGACAGACACGGGAGCATCGACGCCAACAGATACGGGAGCACCAGCTGCACCACCAGTACCGCCAGCACCACCAGCACCAACGGGTCCAGCGCCAGTTCCGACATCGTAAAATAGATTTTTTCAATTTCTAAAGAATATTAATTATATTTATTTCACTATACTAGAATATACTACAATTGTTGGTTAAAATTCATGCATTCGTATCATTCGTATCTATATGTAAAAAAAAAAGATTGGAGAGTTATCTATAAATTTTATTACTCTAGTATGTGATGGGCATTTTCATGATGGAGTATATGGTCGAAGGTATAATCTAATTTGGAATGAAACATTGTAAATATTTTATTTATTCATTTTATTATTTTATCAAATATATATATCTTTTTCGAATTCTTTCTATAAGTAAAATCAATTTTTGTGACTTAAAACCTTAAAGAAAATACAGTATGTGATCACATTATGCGATATAAAAAGATTGTGAGATAGGAAAAGGGTTCATCCTATATACAACTCGGCTAAAACTAACTATAGAAGAAATAAGTGCTCCTGTCATGTTTGTTATTTTCGACTAAGCACCGCATGAGCAGTAGGCATTTTGTGATAATATAAGTATTACAGTTGATTTGAAAATTTAGTGGGACACGTGATGAACTTTGTGATGATCATCCAAATTTCGATTATAGTTTTTCGATAATATAATTTCGCCGATATATTATCACGGTATGTTTTGTACCGGCCAAAAATTATATTATCGAAAACTATACTTTTATTACCGAAAAATACTTACCGAAATTTGCAGTCGATCGTCACAAAATTCATCACGTCCACTAATATTCAAATCAGCTGTAAACTTTATCAATTTCTAGGGATGGGTTCGGTCGGTCATCGGTCGGTTAATCGCTCATAGCCGGTTGACCGCGGTCGGTCATACGGTTAAATAACCGGTTATAGCCGATAAATCATTTACCAGTACCAGAATTATTCAATAAAATATCTAAATAAAGTCGGACCTCCCTAAATGCAACCTTCATAAATGCATATCTAAGTAAAATTTCCCTAAATGCATGACTTTTTTTCGGCCCAACTTAATATAACACTTATAGATTTTTACCTCTCTAAATGCATAACCTCTCTAAATGCATGTTTTTGAAAATTTTTACTATGGTCCCAACGCTATGCATTTAGAGAGGTCTGACTGTAAGTAACAAGTAGGGATGGAACACTGCACGACCACATTTAAAGTTGTTTTGTTCTAGATCCGGCCAAATGATCTGCAAATTTGACCAGAATTATTTTTGACCAGGCATACCGCAATTTGTCGAACTTAATTAATTATTGCGGTTTGCAAAAATATGTGAAATTTGCTGATTAAAAAAAAAAAGAACTCGATGATTTTTTATTCTGATTTCCGATTTCTTTACCATTTTTTTAGACTTTTAAATTGCATATTCATCATTTTGTAATATATTTGACTGAACATTTTTGTAAAAGTTGTAGATTCATTATTTTGTAACATAACTTTTATTATTTGCGAATTTATCATTTTGCAAAAAATTTGTGTATTGTTTCTTTTTTAGACCATTCGAAGTTAATTTTTCGGTTAGGCCAGACAAAGTTGATTATGTGTTTTTACACATAGTAAAATTTTAAAAAATTTTTTTCCAACCAAAATTTTCCCGAATTGTTCCGTGCCTATATAAAAATTTTCCGAAATGTCCCGTAGCCCTATGTATATTTATCAAAATTTTTTGTACTATGAGGGAGGGGGGGAGCTCTGGGGGGTAATGTAAAACACATAATCAACTTGGTCTGGCCTTAACATCACCCCTCCCATTCCCCTTTGATGTCCCCGATAAAACGAACATATAAAAAAAGTAACAATTAAAAAAAATAAAATGCGCATAACTGCGAAATAGAGATTGTACCGTTGGGAAAACCTTTACTCGGTTATTACAAATTATCGGTTATCCGGATAAATTACTATGCCATATAATTGCAATTTCATCAGGGTACATTTTCTGCTGCGAAATAATGCGAGGGGTGTGGTTTCGAATTTCGGCTTAATTCAGGCCGAAGTTCGGAATAACCACCTATGCGTTATTTCACGGTTATAAGGCAAATTTTAAAATAAAAAAGATAATTAAAATAAAAATAATTTAAAATAAAGAAAAAATGTGCTTGTCACCGGCGGTGACAGTAACCAGATTAGGGTTAGGGTTAGATTTAGAGTTAGAAGAAGGTTTATTATATAATAAAACACCTTAAGAAGCATTTTTAGCTAGAAAAAAATATTGGTTTCATAGGCACAATTTGAAGTTTTTGCGTAATGTTTTGAATTTTTTTGTCATACCTAATCTAGCAATTTGATTGGCTCGGAACTGTAACCACGGTTACAAATAGATTCGCCCTAAAATAAAAAAATGAAAAAAATAATATAAAATAAAAAAAATTATTTAAATAAAAAAAATAATTTAAAATAAATAAAACAACAATTAAAAGAATTAAAAAAATAAAAAATAATTTAAAAAAATAAAAAAAACGAAAAAATAAAATAAAAATAATGAATCCCTATAAGAAAAGTGGTACGGGTTGGTGTCGGGAATGCTCGAAATGGCACGGATCTTGTGGCACGTACAGGAACGTTTTACGGAATGGCACGGATATTGCGGCAAAGGGTGGTACGTAATATCACGTCATATGAAATGGCGTTCAGATGACACGTGTCTGTACGTTACACACGTGTTGGCTCGTTTCGTGGAGAGCGAAAGATCAGTAAAGGATTTTTTTTTAAAAAAAGAGCGATGTCTCATGATTTCACTAAAGAAGCTTCCCTGTGTGTCTTAACAAAAAAAATTCCTTACAAAATTTTGCTTCTCATCTTATATTGATTACTTATGTAAATTTATGTTTTGATAGTTAATCCACATCGTTATCGCGGTGGCTCGTGAATTTACGTTCATTACCCGTGCCAAATCCCGTGCCGCTTCGACTAGTAAACTGCTGCAAAACCCGAGCCATTTATGGTCCAATTGGCACGGGCAAACGGTCCCGCACGGTCCACCGAATCCGAACCAACTCGGGCCATACCCGTACAAATCCGGACCTTGACCGTGCCTATCCGATTCCATCCCGTGCCTATACGGTACATTTTTCTTATAGGGAATGCATTATACAATTATTTTTTATTTATTTATTTTTTACTCCTCTCTTTTGTAAGAGGAATGTAATGTTAACTACTGAATCAAATCTATCTGACCTAATTAGCAACTCAACTAAATCTCTAGAATAAATTTAACTTGAAGTACTACTTTAAAAATAGTTTGTTCATTTTATATGTTCGTTTCATTTGCCCCCTCCCCCTTAATCGAAAAATTAACTTCGGACGGCCTTAGGTCGATAAAATTTACTACTGCATTATTAGTGAAAAGAAATTTAAGAGTTGTACCAAATTCAATCTTATAAGAATCATTACATGATTCTAGCAAATTAATTTGCATATTACTGAAAGAATCATGAAATTTCAATAAGTATTAGATGTTAAAGTTGCACAAAAAGTGAAATAATGTAAAAAAATTGGAAACCAAAAACCAGAGTCATCGATTTCTTTTTTTTTTTTTTACATAATTACATAATTTTGCAAACCGCAATAATTGCTGGGTCACTGTCATTAGCCGGTCATGACCGGTCATGATGGAATAAAATTACAATATATTAATGTCTTCATTGTTTTTTTTTTTTTTTTTTTTGAAGGCGCTCGAGGGTTGATGTTTGATTGAGAGCAATTTGTTCTGAACTCTCGGGCGAAGTCCGAAAAATCCTTAGATACATGAGTGGTAGCAGTTCGTTTTGTTTTATATTTAGATCGACTCCAGAAAGAGATAGATTAGCGGCACAATCAGAAGTAAGAAGATCTAGGACCGGAATTCAGCAGAGCTAGGCCTGCATTAAGCACCAATATCAGTCAGTTGTATTGTTACTGAACGGTGTTAATTAGTACGTGGATTACTGTTTTTTTTTAGTAAATTTTAAGTGAATTTGAATGCAAATTCCGGCTATTTCAACCCAGAATTTAAGGTATTTTGGCTGTGTGTTAATCTACACTATTTCCAAAGGTATCACAGCCACCGACGTATTATAAACCCAAAATAACGAATTTTTTAGTTCCAAGAATTTTTGGCATTCGAAATTTATTTCAAAATTCTGATTTGGAATTCATCCAGCTGGATCACTGACTTTCTGCTAGAATACATCTTTACAGAACTAGCTAATTTTTTCCATTAATTTATCATAATCTTTAAGGTTATAATAGATTTATTAAAAATCTATTAATAATAATTTTATAATGCTAAAATAATCTCAAAATCATCTTATAATAACCCTATAAGAAAAATGTACCGTATAGGCACGGGATGGGATCGGATAGGCACGGATCAAGGTCCGGATTTGTACGACCGTATGCCCGTCCAATTGGACCGTAAATGGCTCGGGTTTTGCAGCAGTTTACTAGTCGAAGCGGCACGGGGTTTGGCACGGGTGATGAACGTAAATTCACGTGCCACCGCGATAACGATGTGGATTAACTATCAAAACATAAATTACATAAGTAATCAATATAAGATGAATAAGCTAACTTAATATGAAGCAAAATTTTGTAAGGACTTTTTTTTGTTAAGAAACACAGGGAAGCTTCTTTAGTGAAATCATGAGATATCGCTCTTTTTTTAAAAAAAAAATCCTTTACTGATCTTTCGCTCTCCACGAAACGAGCCAACACGTATCACGAGCCAACACGCGTGTAACGTACAGACGCGTGTCATCTGAACGTGCCATTTCATATGACGTGATATTACGTGCCACCTTTGCCGCAATATCCGTGCCATTCCGTAAAACGTTCCTGTACGTGCCACAAGATCCGTGCCATTTCGAGCATTCCCGACACCAACCCGTACCACAACCCGTACCACTTTTCTTATAGGGTAATCTTAAGGTAATCTTATAAAAATCTTAGAATAATCTTAAAACTATCTTATAAAAATCATCTAACAATTTTATAACAATCTTATAATACTTAAACAATATTCTTATAATAGTCTTATAATAATTTGTAATGAGGTTATAATTATTAAACTATAATTTTATTATTTTTTTATATATTAAATCTTAAAATTTATAATAAAATAATCTTTTAATTATAAAAAATATCATATTAATAACTTTAATATTATCTTAAATTATCTTAAACTAATCAAAATGATTTGCTAGTTTCAGTAAAGCTGCTTTTGATTCATAGGAGTCAATTGGTTGATATAAATAATTGTCTGGATAACCTTATAAACTATTGTGGGATAGACGCGCGTGTAGGTCTCAGGAACTTCTTAATTGAAATGTAGTATTTTTCAACACCTATATTGCATGTTATAAATGCAAAATGTTTATGCATTTCAAATTTTATCTTTATGACATAAATTCAACTATGTACTGTCTATTAGAGATCTTAAAATTGGCGAGATGTATCGAACTCAAATATTGTATATTGCAATTACGGCATATTCGAATTAAAAAAGAACCTTACACCTAAACAACTTACTGTACTAGAATGACGATTATGTTTAGCGTAAGGTTTGACTTTAAAAAGAGCCTTATTGCAGCTATTCTGTATAATAATAATGATTTTATCTTTTGTATACATTCTCATTAGTTAGCTATATATGAATATGATTGGCCGCATTAAATATATAAGCAAATTTTTTAATCGAAAAGTTAGGTTTGGAATTTTCATAAATAAAGTATATCATTTTATGTGCTTTTGCAAAAAATTTAGACTTTTTTTTTAAAAACATAATTATGTAAAAAAAAAAAAGTGGTTACTATTTTTCTTTATTATAAAATGCCTCTATGGTGTTTTGCATCTATAAAATATTTTTATAGATTTTCTCAATTTTCATAAGTTTTGTATATAAAATTTTCATATTAGGGTTAAGGTTAAATTTAGAAGGGCTTTTAGGTCGTAGATCATTTTTACCTAGAGCACCGCATACTAATAATGAACTAGTTTTTGAGATAATGTAAAATAAGGGATAAGCATCATAAGCGTGATTTTTTTTTTGAATTTGCCTTAATATATGGGGTGTTTCATATTAAAAGGGCCCATTTTGCAAATTTTTTGAAAAATGAGTTTTTATGTAATTTTTGACATGCCCAACATTTTTCATTTATAAATGAAAGGCGATTTGCATAATAAAAAATGGAGATAATGCAAAAGGAAAATTACACGAGACTGTCTAAGGCCAAGCACATCACGAGATTACCCGATAGTCACCTGTTACCTTTAACCAATAAAATCGTGAAATTTGCTTAATTCCGAAATGTGAAACACTCCATATCATATATTGTGCGCTTATGACGCTTTATTTAGTATGTACATTTGTGTTTTATATATTAAAATTTACAAATTTTATTTACTGTGTGGGGGACTGTTTGAGAACGTTAATCATAAGTTTGTTTTAGTAAAAAGTCACTATTTAAATTAAAAAACATTTCATTTCTTATATACATTATTAATAAATAAATAATAAAAAATTATTCCTGTAATTTATTGCAAGTAAATTAGCCAATAGTATGGATGGTTTTGAAAATTTTTACTTACGTACGTGCGTACGTACGCACAACCATAAAAAGTAAGAAAATTGGACCGGATTGGCACGGGTTGCGTCGAATAGGCACGGTCATTTGTGACATCCGGATTTGTACGTGTATGGTCCGAATTGGTACGGATTCCGTGGACTGTGTGAAACCGTATGCCCGCGCCAATTGGACCGTAAATGGCTCGGGTTTTGCAGCAATTTACTAGTCGAATCGGCACGGGATTTGGCATAGGTAATGAACGTAAATTCACGTGCCACCGCGATAACGATGTGGATTAACTATTAAAACATAAATTTACATAAATAATCAATATAACAAGATGAACAAGCTAAATGCATATGAAGCAAAATTTTGTAAGGAATTTTTTTTGTTAAGACACACAGGGAAACTTCATCAGTGAAATCATGAAATATCGCTCTTTTCTTTAAAAAAATCCTTTACTGATCTACGAAACGAGTCAACACGTGTGTAACGTACACATAAAGTGTCATCCGAACGCCGAACGTGCCATTTCATATGACGCGATATTACGTGCCACCCTTTGCCGTAACCACTTATTTGCGCCGGTAATACAAGCTCCTGGAGAGGAAATAGCCAATCGGAGAGTGCAAATTTTGACTATTCCGGATCAGCCCGACGAATTCGAAAAAGCAAAAACTAATGTTTAAATCGATCTTGGTGCACTAATTAAAAATGACGAGAATGAAAGTTTACTTATATTAAGCATCACCCTAATCCTATAGCCTCTAACGTTAAGGCACTAACCCTAAATTTTATCTCACGCACTTAGTTTATTTACAAAATCGGATTTCTTTTTAGGTTTGTGTTACCCACGCAAATAAGTAAAAATGGGGCATGTCCGTAAAACGTTCCTGTGCGCACCGTGTCATTTCGAGCATTCCCGACAGCAACTCGTACCACAACCCGTACCACTTTTCTTATAGGGATCTGGTATTCATTGCCGCCAATAATTAAATGATGTCATCCGCAGCGCATTTTTCACCATGTACTCTAAATTGTAAACGCCAATTTTTTGACGCAGAAAAGTGAGAAAAACCTTTGTAATTGTTTATAAAAAGTTAGATCAATCCGGACTTTAATGCAAAGCATATACCCATAGAACGTTGCATACAGTACCATACAAAAATTTTAGATCAATTTTTTAAAATATTATTTAACAACTATGTGATATAAAATACGTTATTCTTAATTTTTCACTATTTAAAAAAATCAGGTCACACCGGGTGCTGTATGCAACGTTCTAATGTATAAAGTGTGCTTGAGCCGTAGCTAGTAGGGTAATGACCAGTGATGGTAAATAACTTGAAATGACCCAAATGACCCAAATGACAAATGACCAGTCATTGGATCACTTCAAAAACCAAATACCAGAAACGGGGCGATATTGAAATTTCATGTAGCGTATACCAGTATGATCACATGAAATGTGGAGGGATGGTTCCGTTCAACTTTTTGGTCGCTATATTTTTTCCTGTTTGAAGGTATTATGGTCATTTCTCTTTTTTCCGTTTATGGTATAGTTCAAGATGGTTAGAACATATATTCGCTATGAATTTAATTTACGTGTGGTTTAATAATCTATGTTTTAGTATTAGATGTGGTTATTGACATATGTTCTGTGTCATTTCACAATTTAGGTCGATTCAAACTGACCTAAGTCATTCTTAAATTTTGAAATGACGTACATTATTTCTCAATCGGTGACAAATTAAAAAGCCGAAATTATATGACCAAGTGATAAAAATTATACAACCATTAATAATATTCTTTACAAAAATCGAACTTGCTAAAAATAAGCAATTTAATGGTGCTGATAATGTACTATTAAAATACAAATTTCTGTAAATATGAGCACTTTATTAACATTTTATTACTATAATTTAATTTTATAAATATATTTGTCAATTATTATACTAATAAAATGCTTATATTAGCAATATATTATCAATATTTTAGTAATGATAAAGGCTTAAAATACTATTATTTAACTAATTTATTAGGTATTTAAAGGAGCTGATAATGAAATAATCTTGTAATAAATTATTAAAATTGCTAACTTAATACTAATACTGTAATAATGCACTATAGCTTATTATTGGCAAATAATTGCATATTTGAAAATGTCAGATTTTTGTAAAGTAACATACATACACATTCATTTGTATAAATAAAAAGTAATAAAAATTTGCATAAAATTTTATATAAAGAAATCAACAAAAAACATAAATTTGCATAGATAATAGTTATATTAAAAAAACTGCTTTATAAATTTAGATAAAAAAAATACATAGCAGTAGTGTTTAAGATTCAAGTCTAAAGTTATGTTCTCAAAAAAGCATAATTTAAAATTTTATTGTTCTCAAAAACTTTTTAGTGTTCATTATATATTAAATATATTGAACATTAATTTTTAAAGAATGTTCATATTCTATTATCTGCAAATTATATATATGGGGGTGAGTCAGTAAAAAGTGACAAATTTTTTTTAAGTAAAAGTTTTCTTGACTTTAAGCTTAAATATTTTAACAACTATCTTAATAAATTTAATAAATTTTTTTTATTTTAATTCTATATAATTTCAAGATTAAAATAAAAATTTTTTAGCAAATTTGATTAAATAGTTGTCAAGATATTTTAGTTTAAAAATTAAAAAAATTTTACTAAAAATGATTTATTCCTTTTCTACTGACTCACCCCCATATGTAATCTTATGTAAGTTATTATGACCCGTAATATAGCAAAAATCTTATGATCAATGTGGTATATTATTTTATATTACAAGTATATTACAGTGTTTATTTCAAATATTTAGAAATATATTGTATAATATTGCGAAATAGATCAAATAAAAAAATGCAAATTACCTCTTTACAGGGGTCGCAAGAGGTAATATTTTACATATTTTGTGATCTTTTCGCATTGTTTTGCAATATTTTGCAGATTTTTGCAAATTTTCAATGATATACATATTCATATAATTATGCTTTTTTACAAGTTTTTGAATTATTTTGCAAGGTTTCACAATTTAATATAAAATTTTATATTTTTTTATCTATTATTATTATACATTATATTTAAATATTTTTAATTAATATTACATTATATATTATATTTTAATTATTATATATTCTTTATAGTATTATTTTTACATTATTATATATTATTACATATTATTTTAACTACTTTTGCGCCTCTTCACTTCTAATTCTATTACTATATGGGGATGCCCATAGCAAAACAAAACATTGGGCAAAAAAAAAATTTTTTTAAAAAATTCAATTTCACGAAAAATTAGAGTAATAGGTAGGGGTCTTAGCTGGACCCAACCCGACCCGGATCAGACCCAATCTGGGTCAGGTTGGGTCTGATCAAACCTGGGTCGGGTCTGACCCGTGTCAGACCTGTGTTAGAAAAAACCTGGGTTGGGTCAGACCTGGGTCAGACCCGAGTTAATGATGGGTGACGCATGACAAACCCGTTTTATTGCAAAAATAAATAAATAAATAATTTATTTATTATAAAAAAGTATTCATCTATAAAAAGAACTTCGTACGTACGTACAATTTTACAGGCAAAATTTTGTGATCTAGTGATCGGATCTGCATCATTATAATGTATGTATGCAGCAATCACAGATCAGATGAGTATACCAGTTTTGGTATTTGTGTTACTCTGAGATATCATACTTAGAGTATTCTCTATCGCTATCAACTGACGCCTTAAAATTCAAATTGCAAATTTCACATAATTTCGCAAATCTTAATAAATTACAGGCAAGGTTATTTTATAGTTGATTAATTCACAGGTAAGTTTGTTCCATAGACAGTTATTTCACTGACATCTGATTTCACAAACAAATCATATGGGCGGATTTATGAAATTTATAAGTAGGGTTTATTTTTTTTAAAATTTAAATCTAAATAATTTTTGATATACTTGTCCGTTTTGAATAATTTTACTACCAAAATGTTCGTCTCTTTAAGACGATTCCAACGAGCCCAAAATCATTAAAATCCAATTACTGGATCGCGAGATAATGCGCTGTCAAATAGTGACGCACCTAGAGGGTGAGAGAAATGGGTTAGACCTATGGGCTATAGTATTGCACAGTGTGGTCGAATTTTGTGTTGCCGGGAATTACTAAATTAGGGGTAATTTCGAATAATTCTTATGGAGGAATTCCCATGTTTGTTTTCCTTTGGTTGTACC
>QKWP01003172.1:22316-32529 GCA_003550325.1 Gigaspora rosea | reverse complement strand
GGCCTTAATATGAAAAGGTTAATAAATAGTCAGTTTATCACGAGAGTATTGGGTTTTATTCTGCTTGTATTTTTTTTGTTTGTTAGAAAATAAAAAAAATACGAAGTGTAAAAGATAAACCCGATACCTATTTGACCAAAATTATTAAAAATTTTTAAAACTACCAACAATGGCAGCAAGTGGCAGTTAATTAATTGTTCGTGCATGTGTGTTTATCATAAATAGTTTAAATAAAGCATTCTCTCTTAATCGGATTGGCATTTAAAATTTTATGCTTGACTGATTTTTGTAAAAATTCTTTGCTTACAGAAAGTGAACAAGTTCTTAATCTTTTATCCTTTTTATTGAAATAGCGGGTCCTTGTAATAAAGATAAGGAGCTATTAATTTCCCATATCCCAATCTACTAATATGCTGAGTAAAGAAATTTTAAAAATTCATAATTATGGCAGATGAGATATTCTCATAAGTAATATTACTTTTAACAAATCGAATAAAACCGGTTATAATCAACCGATTAATCGGTTGTATCCGGTTATAATCAACTGATTAATCGGCTGTATCCGGTTATAATCAACCGAATACAACCGGTTGTAATCAACCGATTAATCGGTTGTATCCGGTTATAATCAACCGATTAATCGGCTGTATCCGGTTATAATCAACCGAATACAACCGGTTGTAATCAACCGATTAATCGGTTGTATCCGGTTATAATCAACCGAATACAACCGGTTGTAATCAACCGATTAATCGGGTATATCTGGTTATAATAAAACCGGGTTATCGATTTAAAAAATTTTCAAACCGGTTGTAATACATAACCGGTTAGAACTGGTTATAAAATTCGATTCCGATAACCGGTTCCAATCACTAGCCCGATAACAGGTTTTTTCTTAATATAACTATTTATATATAGTTTTTAATTTCGGGTTTCATCTTTGATTCAAAAGTATTTCAGGTTAATTCGGGTTACGAAATAATTTCGTCCCCCGAAACCCAATATAATTTCGTCGGCATGTATAGTTCTAAGGTATATAGCCGTTGTTCAAAATTTCTATTTGATTTTTCTAATTGAGATACTACTTCATTGAGTTCTTGAATACTTTGTTGTAATTTCTCCATGTTTTTATAATGAAAAAACCTTTGATTTATATCGACCCACAAAAAGCCTATGAACTCAATCAAGAAATCGCTAAGACTAAAAAAGTTAAAGATTGAAATTTGATATTACAAAGATTATATTATTGACCTGAGGGTTATTATCGGACTACTGAACAAATGTGAGATGCATATAAAAGGGCTGAATATAATTTTTCATTAGCTGAGGTATGTAATTGGTTAAATAAGCAAGCTGTTTTTCAGATTCACAAGTCACCTCCAAAGTATATTTCTCAAGTTTCATTTAATATGATTCAAATTCCTAATGAATATCATCAGGCTGATATTCTCTATATGCCTTATGATAAAATTGGAACAATAACCTATATGTTTTGTCTTAATGTAGTAAATATAGTGAGTAGATATAAAGTATCAATTCCGATTGGAGGTATTATTCCTAATATTGACATAAGTCAGCTAAAAGCTAAAGATATTAATCTAAAAAAAAATATTTTAACTTCCAATGCTATTGCTATAGCATTTAAAAAAATCTATAATAATCCAACATGTTCATTTATTTATCCTAAATTATTATTAACAGATAAGGGCTCAGAATTTAGAAGGAATTGTGAGAGACTGATGAAAAAGCATGATGTAAAAATCCAGAAGACTAATTCTAAACATAGTATGGGTATTGTTAAAAGATATAACTGAACCTTGGCTAAAAGATTGTTTCAAATACAAGATGCGTTAGATTTGCTATTGCCAATATCTGAAAGATCTAGAGCTTGGGTGAAGAATCTTCCAATTATTGTTAAAGAACTTAATAATTCTATAACTCGACTTCTTAAAATAACTTCTGTAGAAGCTATTCAAAAGAAACAGGTTAGTGCTATGTCTTCTTTACCTCATAATAGCTCTTTTGGATTTGATGAACTGCGATTATCTTATAATATTTCAGTAAGATACTTACTTGAACCAGGTGAGTTAGAAGGTGGAAAACATCGTGCGACTGATTGTTATTGGTCTCCTCAAATTTATTATATCAAGAAATCTTTGGTACAAAAAAATCAACTAGTATTGTATTGGCTTATGGATGAAAATGGCAATGAACCTGAAAGATCATTTGTAAGAGAACAATTATTATTAGTAAATAACAATATAGAATATTTCCCGAAATGGATCCTTAAACAATATTAAATTACTCGTCTATAAGTACATCCTCAACAGCTTCCTCAATTTCTGTTTCAGTCATAGGCCGATCCTTTTTTGATAGCTCATAATAAAGATTATATAAATTTTTTATACTGGTAAGTAGTTCCTTTTTACTTTGAAACCATTTCTTTATTCACATAAAGCGCCCTATAATGAAACTAATAATGCCTTGTATTTGTGTATATTTATCCAATTTAATTAGAAATAAGGGAGGGTCGATCCTATTTCGTCTATATCACTTATTAACATTTTATAACTGAATATTTATTATACTAGAAAAAAATATTAACTATGTATATGCTGTAACTTGCCTATCTACTTGCACCATTTCTCTAGCCTAACTTATTGCTGGAGGTTGGCTATGTGAAATATACATTATTTTGATATTTCTCTGGGAGCCTAGCCATCATGGCTCTTTTTTCAGCTACTTCATGAGGGATACTATCTTTGACCATATTTTTATAAATCATATTGCGCCAATGCCCATATGGTAAAAAGGTAATCCCATCAGATAATATCCAGAGCTTAGTATCTATGGGACAGAGAGCCTTATTCTCTGACTCGACCAGAGATAATATATGATCCTTTGATCTAATAATATATTCTTGGCATAGAATACTTCATTACCAAAAAGGCAGTCTTGATAGACTTGGGTCATAGAATCGAATACTTCAGATTCGCCTACTAGATCATCTAAAAAAGTGCCCCTAATGATGGAAAGTAGTGTTTTGACCCGTTACGAAAATCTCAACCAGGGTCACCTGCAGATGGGTCACCTGGGTCACCCAGGTAAATACTAGGTAATAAAAAAAATTCTGCTATGGGTCACCCGCAGGTGGGCAACCCGGGTCATCCAGGTGAACACTAGGTAATAAAAAAAATTTTGCTACGGGTCACCTGCGGGTGGGCAGTCTAATTCTAAAAAAAAAAAAAGTAATATTTAATGTTATTGCATCTATTTACTGTTATTTTTTTTATCCAATTTATTAATCTTTATTATAGTCAACCGATCTATCAAACTCATTTGAAGCATATTTTATAATAAAATCATGTGATCACAAAAACTCGTATTCTATTGGGTTCGGTTCCAAGTAGGGTCGAACTGAGTTTTGGCAAACAGGATAACATCTCTAATTATAACCAACCCATACAGGTCACCCATGTGGGTGACCCACAGGTTGACCCATGGGTGACCTGTGGGTTGACCCACAGGTGACCTGCGGGTTGACCACCCGGGTAGGCAATAATTCAACCTGGGTCACCCGCCCACCCGCGGGCAGTGTTGTCACTTGGACGTGTCCATACTATGTTTTTTGTCCAATGACCAAAATTGTTCAAAATCGTCCAAGCCTATGTCCCATGTTTAACTAATCAATAAAGTAATTTAAAAAAATATATAATTATATATTTTTTTAGGTGCTGGACTCATTGGTGAAAAAATTAAAATAGATTATCTTAATAAAATTTTAAGTAATTTTAATTTGAAAAAATGTCCAAAATGTCCAAAAAACGTCCAAGTGACAACACTGCCCGTGGGCAGAGACGATAATTTTATGCGACAACAAACCATTAATTATGCATGCAACAAAAGTAAATTATGCGCTTTGATGCGCATATATTTTTATAATTATGCGCTATTCTGTATTCAAAATTTATATTTTATGTGCGATTATGCCAAGTTTTGCAGAGTTTTAGTATGAACCCACATTCAGAATACTTCAGAACTTTCTCAAATTTCTTTTCTCGACCTTGCTCGTAATTTGCATTGATTGATTTTCTATTCAGAACTTTTCAGAATTGTATTTAAAGAGCTAATTATGCAAAAATTACTTAATAGCAACATACTTTATGCAGTATTATGCAGTAAATCTAACATATTATGCACTATCAATCATATTATGCGGATTATGCGGTTTTATACGAATTGCATAAAATCATCGTCCCTGCCCATGGGTGACCCAGGTGATACTTACCCGGGTCAGAACACTAATGGGAAGTATGCACTAGTGGCCATCTTGCCCATACCCTTTTTACTAACCCCCTTATACTTTGATTTTTGTGGTCTAATCAGCCAAGACATAGTAGTAAGATTTGGCTGGATATGCATGGATTCAGTAATTACATTGCCTGGGGTCTCATCTTTAAATTTTTCAACAGTTGCATCCCCATTTAGATTAAAGAGATCAGGTCGTTCATCTATGTCCTTATAAATATTCTCTGTCTCAACTTGGAATATAAAGGAGCCTGTATCCATATAGCTGAGCTAGACTTTATCTCTATATCTTTTCTTTACATATCCATATCAGAATTCGTACATGTGAAGCTTGCTAAATCCCAGAACAAATGCTCCAACTATAATAGGCTTATTAAAAGTCACACTAGCTTTTCCCATATGTGCTCCTACTAGTAAAGGCCCAATTGGTCTGCCATACTTGAATCTGGGGCTATGGACCTGGTTTATGAAAGCCTTTTCATCCCGTTCATTAGTCATTTTCATGAGCTTGATATCCTGATACTTGCGAACATTTTCCATAGTCTTTCCATGCACAGAGTTGTTCATGAACTTGAAGAAGTCCTTCCAAAAGCATTCTTAGCCCCTTGACATTTCTCTGTATTAAAGGCTATGTATGGGCCAGCCAATTAATCTGGTCGAATGATAGGATTTCTGAAACCTCATCTACTACCATTTCTAATTTCACATAGTATTGGAGCTCCTGATTATGGATCACATAGTCTTCTCGTGATCCCAGATAAAGGACTAGTTTTTCTGTTTTAGCAAAGTGTCTACCATCTAATTGCTCTACTAATTTTTTGGTATAAGGACATAGCCAATCCTTTTCTATTGCAACATTCTCTATAGCAGGAAGTAGGTTTCTCAAATAGTCATGGGACTTTTTTGGGAAATGTGCTTTAATATTTGGTGGTATGTTAAAAATCATTTCAAGAAATTGTTTTTGCTTAGCTGGGTTCTTAAGTAAATATTCCCGACTAGCAAGCCATTCATAACTACCAATTGGCAAGAACTGACTCATTGCCCAGCCATATAAATTTGTCGCATCAACATATGAAATCCAGGATTTGGGTTTGGATAGATTATATATCTTACCCATCTTGGGATTATTGGCCTTGAAATAATGCTTGCCTGCCATGGATATACCACCATGCTTGGCTTTTTCGATGAAGTCATGCTTATCCATATCTGTGAAAAGCTCTATCTTAACTCCTGTCATCTTAAGCATTGCATCCCAGGATAAGGATGGAGCAGAAATGTAATGACTAGGATCAAGCTTATAATATTGTATGCATGTCTTTCAGAATATTACTCAGACATCTGCAAGAAGAGGTACGTTAGTCTTAAGATAGAGATCATGATACTCATCTAGATTCTTACATTCGATTTTATTCCATATATTCTGGGCATGTTGGTATTACATTACCTAGAGAACTATAAAATTCGTGAATTGGTAGGAGCTCTGTTTTTAAGAATCTGTCATGAGAATTAATGTACTCATAGGGATAAACTCCCTTGCGACATACTAAGTCTAATTGTTCTGAAGAGTAGCTTAGCTCTTTGAAATGCTAGCTTGTTATTGGCTTATTATCTTCCAAATTTTTTGCAAGATTAGCCAAGCTATTGTTCATGAACTGCTGGCTATCAATATAGTTGAGCTGGTCTACCTTTATGGACTTGTATCTCTCAAATGTCTCAGCTATGACTTTGATCTAATGCACATTAACTGAGCATCCAACAGATTCACAAACCAAATGAAAGTCATAGCCACGGAAGTTATGAAAAACTACTGGAATTGGAGTCTTCCATGCTTCGATTTGGAGTTTGAGATTGCAATCCCTATGGACTAATCCACAAAACTTACCTGTAATGTGACAGTGATCCCAAACCTTATCGTTCATTGCCTCTACTTGATCAATTGCCTAATTACTTTGAGAATTTGTGCTTTTAAGGCCTTACTGTCTTCCTAATCTTTTGGGGTATTTTCTAGCTTATTATTAAGCCATATTACCTTATTTTTTAAACGCTCAACTTTCTTCCTATCCACGGCAAATTTTTCTTTACAGATCTAGCAGGTATCAGCCTCGGCAAATACTTTCTTGTCTTCTGCAGTTTCAATTCGCTCATGTTTGATAGCTAGAATTTTATTGATTCAAACTAGCTCTTTGTTAATCCTTTGAATAAATTCTTGTGTAGCATTTTCTTCTCGATATAGGTAAAGACCCTATACAGTTCCAGTATCGATCCAGTGGACTAGATAGCAGAAACTATTAGCTTTCAGTTTAGCAAGCTTGTGCATGCTACCTCCATAGTTCTCATCACATTTCTTGTTATCAGCTTCAAAGTTAGCTATAATAACATATGTGGCATTAATTATTCAACCATAGTTCTTAAACTCTTCATAATCATTAACCCCTTTTACTGGCATTATGACTCTTTGTGGTGTATTTTCATGTATTCCTGGACACCATTCTATATGATGGTCTAAAGATTTTTTAGAAGAAAAACTTTGGAAGCATCTATTACATAGATGTTTCTTTTCTTTATGTGCACTATCCTTATATATTAATCTACTAGGATTTTTGATCTGGAGGAAATGATTCTTTTGCCCATACTTGCTATTCTCAAATTTGGTTATATCTGTAAGAGCTAATAGTCGAATTTTATGTTGTCTTTTAAAGTTTTTACTAGCAATTACAGGCTTCAGAGTAGCTATTTCTTCTTTCCATTCCCAAACACTAATAGAGATATCAGGATTCATCTCCTCTATCTTATTAAATATACGGGAACAGATAGGTGTGGGCATTGAGATTCCATCTAGCTTGACGACATTCAAGCTTTTCTGAAGACTTTTTGCCCTAAATATATGTTTTCCTAGATGATTCTTAGGCCTATTTAGTTCTGCAAAATAGTATCCTAATGCACCTTGGAGACATTTTTCAGAAGGTGCCTTTATTTCAGAATCGATAAGGCCTTGATTATCTGGATTTATAGTGCTCTTAGTATTGGCAAGCTTTTTGAGAATAGGAATGTAAGAACCTTCTGTGACCCGACGATAAGTATATACTTCTATAAATACTTTCTCAATTCGGATCAGTTGCCAGTTTGATCCAGAATTTAACATGTCTTTTATCTTTTTATCTATTTCTGAACTGGAGCGTGTTATATATTCATCTATATCATTTTCTGAAAAAATTACATGCTGTTTTCCTCTATGATAAACATTTTTAAAAATGTATTCTACAGATTTGTCAGGAAGTGTTTTTTCTTAACATAATTACAATAGACGACTAATGCTGATTTTATTTGCTCCTTTCTAGCAAGTTCTGTTTGAAGCACTCTTGTTATTTCTTGGCGAGCTAATACTATAAATTGGGGCATATATGGCATTTCTACATAGGCTAATCCTTTTTCTTTAAACATAGTATTAAAAGCATATGCTGGATTTTTAATGGTAGGAATATTAGCTTTCCATGAACTCAATAAAAACAGATTTGGATGGTGTCTTGATGGATCCCCAACATGTCTTTCTCCAAAATGTAGGTCACCTTCTAGTGAATGATTAAATATTTTACCAAGTTCTGTTATCAAACCGAACATTTTACAACTGCCTATCTTTTCTTCAGTTTCTTCTATTATCCCAAGCTCTTTAAGAAGTTTGTAATTCTCCACCTGTTCAGCCAGACTCGCTTGACCTTTGGCATCATTCTGCAAGATGGAAGCTGATCTTGAGGGGCCGGTTTCAGGGATCTCATCATTTTTTTCTAACTTCTTTAATGTTGGTAGACGAATAGCTTTGGATCATATTGTTTAAGATCATAGCAAAAAGTTATACAGTCATTTAAGTTATTTGTTTTTAAGCAATCGTTACCTAAACCAAGTTTTTTCCATCTTTCACTAGCCTTGCACCCCATGTTCTAAAATGCTCACTAGGCTTTTTAGTATTTGAGTTGACCCTGTTCTTTGTATCCTCTTCTGTAATATATCAATTCCAAGTACTGCCGTTTTCTTTTGGGATTCTGGTTCGGGAACTGGAGTTGGGGTTACCACTTGTGGCTCAGGAAATTGTGGCCTCTCCTTTTTCAATTTTTCCTTTGGTATGGACTACGAGAGCTAGGCTTAGTGATCGAGGTCTGGGTACTCTTTTTTGGATATTATTTTCTGGTAGTAAACTACATTTGTTTTTATTACTTTGATAATGCTAACAAAGCTTTTGTGCCATAGAGAAAGCCTTTCTACAACAGATACATTCACGATTTTTTTATCTCTTTTTACTATAATACTAATGTAAGTCTAACCTCTAATATATTTGTAAACTTTTTTTCAATTTAAAATATTTAATCCTATTACCCCTACTGTTTAATTACTTTTTTTATATTTTCGAATTTATAAGAAGTTTTTTTCGCAAGCTCAAAAAATAATATATACTAATTAAGTTTTTTTAACAAAAAGTTAACTTTATTTTCTAACTTTGAGCAAGAATTGCGAAAAGTTAGTGACATGTTAACAAGCTTCGGGATAAGCCCCATATGTAGTGATGTGAATTCTACCAATTTGGCATATTCCTACCGGTATCTACCGGTAGGTGGTAGCTACCGGTAGCTACCACTACCGGTAGATCTACTAGTCACATGATAATAAAATTTATTTGACAAATCATATACTTTTCAATATTTATAATGCATTATATAATTTTAAAATTTTATTCTATTATTTTATTAGTATATAATTTACCTAATGGTATCTACTAGTGGTAGATTCCTACCAGTAGCTACCAACTCACATCACTACCCATATGTTTGATCAATAGTAAGAGGGCATCCATAAATAACGTTATATACCCCCTCATAGTAGCGCTGGACCCCCCCTCTACTATATAAAAAAATTTTTCAAAATCCGTATGTTTATATATAAAATTTTACAAAAACTTGAATATATTATGATACAGTGGTCCAGTCTGGATGATTTTGGTACCATTCGATTCGTCTCTATGAGACGAATCCATTGGTACCAAAAATCATTTCATTTGGATTACTGGATCAGGTTTTATTAACGAAATACTATTGATTTTATAGTAATTTTATAAGAAAACATAATAACTAATAGTATTTCGTTAATAAAACGTGACCCAGTGGTTCAAATCAAATGAAATTGGTACCATTCGAATCCTCTCCTCGAGACGATTCGAATGGTACCAAAATCATCCAATTTGGACTACTGGATCAAGTTTTAGACAAATTTTAATAAAAAAATTGCGTCATGTTAGGGGGACCCCCCTACATAGTGGAAAATCGTTATATTTTGGGGGACCCCCCCCCTCAAACATAACGTTATTTATGGATGCCCCCTAAAGTAATTAGTTTACAATGTTAGACTTAGCACATATTTAGCAGGTTAGACTTAGCATATATATCTAGTAGATTAGCTTGAAATTTGTTCTATGATTTGCTTATCAGCTGGGGGAGCGCCAGAAATCACCTGATTAGGGTTTCACTAAGTAGTTAACCCCCTACCCCCACCTGGTAATTTTTCTAAGCATTTGATTGGTTAAAATTTAATAATATATATATATATTAAAAATTAGATAACTTTTGATCTACTGGTCTGTTTTGGATGATTCAACTACCAAAATGTTCGTCTTAGTGAGACGAATTTAACAAGCCCAAAATTATCAAAATCCAATCACAGGATCCCAAGATCGTTCAACTTTTGTGTAATTTTAATAGTAATTTTTAAAATTACTAAGTAAATTTATTTTTTATATTCAAACTTTTTAGTCAAGTCTGAGTTTGGTCTGGGTCCGGTCCAAAGTCTGCAAACTGGTCTAAGTCAAAATATATTTATGTATTTTTTGGTGCTGAACAAGTTTACTTAGTGCATTTTGTTA
>QKWP01003172.1:5386-20652 GCA_003550325.1 Gigaspora rosea | reverse complement strand
AATTAATTAATAAAAATTTGCGAATTATAAGATTTTATAGAATTTTATTAATAAAATTCTATAAAATCTTATGATTCATAAAATTTTACTAATTTATTCTAACAAAATGCACTAAGTAAACTTGTACAGTGCCAAAAAATACATATAATTATATTTGAACTTAGACCAGTTTGCAGATTTCGGACCAGACCCGAACCGGACTCATAGTTGTATCTGGTCTGAAGTCTGAAATTAGTAAAATTTAGAGTCTGAGTCTGGTCTGATCCCAGACCGGACCCGGACCGGACCTAGGAGCACTAGTCTCAATATGACGAATCAAATGGTACCAAAATAATCTGATTCTGATCGATATGGCACATGGTATTCATCATAGAACTTAGGTGCACCAAATTAAACATATCTAATTATTAATTGTTTGTTTATAGAATACAAATCCTTGTTGATTTTAGAATCCTGTAATTAGAATTTGGTGATTTTAGGCTTGTTAGAATTGCCTCACTGAGGCGAACATTTTGGTAGTTAAATCATCAAAAATGGACTAGTGGATCAAAAGTTATTCAATATTAAAAATTATATATATAATAATATATATAAATATATATTTATCATTATAAAGTAAATAGGAGTATTTTGGCGAAGGGGATATTATGGCGAATCAGGGTATCTTATGTTTCTGTGACTGGAATAGGATGAAATTCATACCATTCAATTCCTCTCAATGGGAGGAATCAAATTATATAAATTTTATCCAGTTTTTTGATCACAGAAATACAAGATATTTTGATTCGTCAAAATATCTCTATCTATAATATGGCGATATTAAAATACAAAAGAGTATTGTGACGAATTGAGGATATCTTGTGTTTCCATTATCAGAATCAGATGAAATTTATACCATTCGATTACTCTCATTGAGAAGATTCAAATGATATAAATTTTATCCGATTCCGATCATGGGAGCACAAGATATATCCACGATTCGCCATAATACCCCCTATAGTTAAATTTTCTTTATTTTTTATAAAATAATCAAATTAAAATATTTTGTAGTCCAGTAATCGGAACTGAATGATTTTGGTATCATTCGACTCAGCTCGATGAGGCGAATCAGAAAATACCAAAATCGTTCGTCTTTGATCACGGTATTACATGATATGATCAAAATATTTTAACTTCGCCATAATACCCCTATTTACCTTATATAACATATATTATATTATACAGTATATAGGACCTGATAATTGCTCTACCCCCACCTACCTAAAAAATCAGATGATAAATGGCGCTCCCCTTGCTTTGCATCTTTGGTGCTCTGCAACAATAGCATTCATATTTGCTTTATGGTTTGCTTACTAGTTGCTTTATACTCTGCAACAATAGCATTCATATTTGTTTTATGATTTGCTTACCAGTTGCTTTGCAGCTTTGGACCTCTGCAACAATAGCATTCATATTTGCCTCATAATACTAGCATACCTTAAAGAAGGGTAGCATATATGTCAAAAAAATATAACAGGAATATGAGTATAGTCCCTTTAGGGCGAAACGAATATTCCTGTTATATTTTTTCTTCCAAGGGCATCTGCATCACTCTAAAGGGCTTATGCTCCTGCCTCTTCTTTAGCTACCCATATAGTATACTATTGGAAGACAACTCAGAAGTCTAACCTCTTAAATCTAACTGCTAACCTAGAAGTCTAACCTTTGATTTGTAAATCTAATTACTAACCCAAAAGTCTAATCTTTGATTTGTAAATCTAACCACTAACCCAGAAGTCTAACTACTGCCTAAGTTTAACCTCTAACCTATAAGCCTACCCTGTTTGGCTATTTTTTGCTCTAGATTTATAAGCTTTAAATGGTTATAGAATGGATTCTAGTATATTAAAAAAAAGTTGGTATATGAGAACTCATTCTTTAGCCATTATAATTGTAACTTGATAAAAATTTAAGTCTAACCTTTAACCTATAGGAGTACTATTGCCGGCTAAATCTAACCTCAAAGAGATTAGATTTAGTATATGCTAGCTGAAAATAAATCGACTTTAGAATTAATTCTAGGATATTATCAAAACTGGTATGCATTTTAAACTTGCAATAATGCCTAAAAAACACACTCAGACACTTTGTGTCTTTGGTGTTTTTTGGCTATTGCAAGGGCAAGCAAGATAGCATACTTTTTTGATATCTTATTTACATATCAAATTAGACCAAAAATGCTATAAAAGATGTATTCATTTTTGAACTGCAAACACCTATTTTAATACCAAAGAGACTATTTATAGCTAGATTTGAGCCAAAGGATATTTAAAATACAAATTCGATAGTGATTAAAATATGCTAGAAGAGGTTTGAAGAGGGGTTAGAAGCCCTTCTGATATAATACTGTAATCTGACCTTAGAACCCTCTTTTTTGCTCTACTTATATAGTAAAAACAGGCATTGTAAAATTAGTTTAAATTTTTACACCAAAGTTAATTTATTTAAAATTAAAGTTACACAATTATTAATCTAACTATATATATACATTAAAATTATTGGTTTAATTTAACTAAAATTATAATTATATATGTATACCACTCCAGAGCCGCTAGGGCTCTTGGTAGCTTCACTTCGCTCAGGATTTAAGTTCCTAACCTCACATTTTCCTAAGGAGTCAGGGCTAGAAATCATAAAACTAAAGATGATCGACACTAACAATGGCATCCATTATTTTTGGGCCCTAACCCCCAATCACTGGATGTTATCATGTATCGATCATCAACTGATTATTAATTATTTATTGATTATTAAAGTATTCTTTTATTGTTAATTTACGAACCAGAAAATTGAATTCTTTTACAAATTTCTTTTTAGAACCTAAATACGCTAGCCTATCTGCTTGTTCATTCTCGTAAATACTAGTATAAGCTTTTACATATTTAAATATGCTTTTTTCTTTTGTTCTTTAAGCAAATCATTTAATCTGTTAACCAAATCAAAATTTTTCTTTGGATTTCTAATATTATAGCAATTGATCATATATGTACTATCTGTGAATATTACTATATCTTGTTCATCATCAACAATTTCTAACGCACAAATTGAAGTATATAATTCTGCTCGATTATTTGTTTGACATTCTCCTGGTAATCGCTCAGACAAATTTCTAGAATCATTATTACCAAAAAATACACCTATACTACCCAATGCATTATTTTTTCTATTATTCTCGCAATATCCATCTGTCCATACTTTTATTTACCAGTTTCATTTTCATTATCTTAATTTATATAATTTCTAGCTTGCTGCTTTGTATAAAATTTTTTGTACAAAGCACCAGGATATCAATAAATTTGTTCTTTACATTCATTCCAATTCATATAAATTCCTGGTTTATGTTCAATCTGAACCGCATAATAGCCTATAGTTGTTTTAGGCATCTGGATTAATAACATAAATAATTTAAGCGAATGAATCACAATTATGAATACCAGCCAGAAAACCAAATGTCCCGAATCAATAAGGTTAACAAAGTAGGAAATGGGAGTTAGTAAAATCATCTCAATGATATAATTTTACAGATCGTTAGTCTCTCTCACCTTTTAATAATATTCAATAATAAAATTACGTAAATAAAAATCTATCAGGTTATGACAACTTAATAGAAGTATTTATATATTTATTAAAAATAATTAAATTATAGGATTACAAAATTTAATATAAATTTAGAATTGAAAAATATTTCTTATTTGGCTCAAAAAACAATCTTTGCATATATTATGTTCATGTTTAGCTGAGCAATTATAAGTAAATAAAAATTTAAAATTTTTAAAATAATTATAATATCCAGCACAATATGTAAAATTATTGCAATTACAACATTCAACTTTTCCAAAGTTAGAATATCCGTTTAACAAAATAAATTTAAATTTTTTATAAAATTTTTTTTGAACTGAAATTTTTTCATTTTATCAAATGTAATTATACTATGTAATGGAAGTAATAGAATATCTAAAATTTCTAAATGAAATTTTCCTTCCATATCGCTATAAATTTGAAAAGAAAATTTTTTTGGTGGTGAAGAATAAGAATCCAAATTTTCAATAAGATAATATTTTGTTTCATGAATAGTGAATACCATATGATACATTTTTCGCCATTTTTTTGAAACAAGTTTTAATTAATAAAAATCTTTATCAAAAGTATTGGTCTTCTCATATATTCTGGCAGAGAAATTGAATAGATTAAAGATAGTATATAGTAAAGTACTAATTTTTTTCTATTAACTAGCAATTAAAAAAATATATATACTATTTGAACATCTTGACAATATATTTATAAAAAAAAATTATATAATTTATTGATTCAATTTTTTTAAAAAAATCTTTAAATTTATTCAATTTTTAATTTTTAAAAAATTAAAAAATTAAAATTTTGCTTATTTTTAAAGTTTGACCAATTAAAATTAAGTATTTTTTTGTGCTACTACGCAAGTGACTTTGTGTAGCTATCAAAAAAAAGTTTGCAAAATTTTAAATGAAGTTATTATGTACAAAAAAAAGTTATAGCAAAAAATAAAACACTAATTTAACCTAGTTTACTATATAATTTATATAGTAAAAATAATATCTATTTTAGTTAAAAAACTTCAAAAATCTATAAATTTTTAAATTTTAAAAATTTTAATAATATATAAACACAAAAAATAATTCTTTAAATTTGAATTTTAATATGATATTAATTAAAAATTTATTAATTATAAATTTTACTAACTTATTATATAAGTATATATTATCTTAAAAACTAGTATATTTTTCTCATTTACTAGTTTTTAACCTAAAAACTATATTAATAAAAATTTTTTAAAATTTATAAAAATTTTATTTTATATATAAAATATTATTAAGAATATTTTTGTCTTATAAATCAATTATAATTTGTATAATAAAAAAAATAATAATAAATTAATAAGTAAATAAATTTATTATTATATAATAACCTAAAAAATTGATGATAGAAAATATTTAATATAAATATAAAAAATTAATATTTATAACTTAAGATTATAATGTACTGTTATTTCAGAAGATAAGTTTAAAAAAAATTTAATAAAATAAATTATTATATATAAAAATTTTTTACTTTCTATATTAATATAGTTAAGCCAGAATAAACGAGAAGATCTATCTATAATTTTATATGAATTTGCTACAAGATGAAATATCATAAACAATATTTTATTAGGGAATGCATCGATCTTATTCATTTTACATAGTTAAAATTTTATTCGGTTGTTAAACTGAATAAATATATATTTTTTATAAATATAATTGTAGGATTTACAAAAATTTGATGTTGCATTCGCGAAAGTTGTAAATATATTATTTTTGAAATTCATGTTTCGCTTTTGTGGTTGGGAAATAACAATTCTAACAAATATTTATTTTGATCATAATAAACCTCTTCTTTTTTAACAAACAGTTTATATTTTTTTAATAAAGATCTTACTGAATTCACTATTGACTATAATATTGATGTCTTTTGTAATCTTGATTTGACGATACTCAATAATATGACCATTATTATCTGGAAACATCATTGGACAATGATAATTTGTATCTTTGTTTTCATGAAACCACTTGAGTTTTTCTGTAGATGATAAAAACATCTTGGTTTACGCGAATAAAAATCTACTTGGTCAAAAAGACTAAATAGATGATACTCACAATAAAACATATGTTCTTGAATAAATATAGATATACAATCAAATATTTTTTCCTAAATGATGATAATATCATTTACGATTTCAACCTTTATTTCATATGAGTATTGTAATGATTCACTGGATTTTAGGGATGTTAATGGAGTGCTCCAGGGTGGTGTGGAGCGTACTCTACCAGAGTAATATCCAAAACCACACCACACTAGAGTACACCACCTTAGAGCAAACTCTATAATTAAACACTGAAGTATTAATCTATTATAAGCCAAATATATAAGTCGGGGTATACTCTGAAGTATAACCCAAAGTATAATCTGGTATATAATCTAGAGTAAATTTATATATTTATAGTATAGGATTTTATATTTATATAATAGTTACTCCAGTATATAAACCACTTTACAGTTGATATAATAGTGGCTCCAGAGTATAAACTATTTTACATTAATAGTATTACTCTAGAGTGATTTACTTCTTTTAGGTATATCTTAATAAGCTGGAGTGAAGCGATGCCTAAATTACGCTGGTATAGAGTGGCTTATACTCCTAAGTTACTCTAGAGTATTATACACCATTAACATCCCTATTGGATTTACATACATTTCGTTTCAATAAAATTAAAAGAAAATTTTTAAAATTTTTTAAATTAAATTCATTAGTTTTCAGATAATTAAGAATAGCTGATGCTTGTTCATATTTTTGATAAAACTGCATTATTTTTGTGTATTCAGCTATTTTTATTATATTTGTATTAAATAATGTGTATTTGAACATTTTGACTAATAAAGCTAAAAACTAATGACTAAAAAATGAGTTTGACTCAAGTATCAACTCAAGCTATGGATTCTCGCGCCATTCAACTGTCTTTATATAACAAACATCCATGTGATTTGGAAATTGTGGATAACATGATTGACAAAGTATATGAAAATGTGAAATTAAAAAACTGAGAAATATCAACTTTTTCAGGTTTTTGATTAAGAGAACAATTTGGAATACCATATTCATTAAACACACACATCATTCCAGGGATGGCATGTCACAATGTCCAATTGATTTCAATTTTTTTGAACATATGTCCAATTTCAATTGGACATATGTTCAAAAAAAATTGAAATCAATTGGACATTGTGACATGCCAACCTAGTATCATTCCACATTTTTTCAAAAGATAACAATTTTCACATTGATATTTTCCAATATCTCGTTCTTTAACATATACCAATTTTTCATTGGATTGAAATGGTAAATTGCAATAATATTCTCCTTTTTGAGTTTTTTTTGCTTTTTTTCGAACAGTTTTTTCAACTAATTTACATTCAAGATTGCTTTTTAAACATATATTGCAAGGTTTTTTTGAATTACATTTGTAGCTCGAAAGTATTTTACACATTTACATAGTAAATTTTCTGGATCAAATTCTATATACAAAGGCTCATGTTTTTTCTTTCCAATTGTAGATCGATTGAAATAAAATCTTTTAGATTTAATACAGTTTGTTGTTAATGATATGAGTACATCCCAATTAGGTGTTGGATAATTGTATCGTTTAAAAATCGTGCTAAGTATTTGGAGGTTTGCGAAAAATGCAAAGCATCCAAATTATTATCCAAATTATCAAATATGTTTACAAATGTTTCAAAGGGAACTTTGTAAATAGGAGCTTTAGGCATTTTGAAATAATGGATCGAGTCTAATAATAAAGAAATTTTGGCTCTTTAAATGCATTTTTGTAGGTTTGTGATATGGGGATATTTAATTTGCTAAAACAATTTTTGCAAGTTTTTGAAGATGAAATATTCTATTAATTAATTCACAATTTTGATCTTGCATCTTGTCGGCGAATAAAAACCAATTTCACAATATGTAAATTTTTAACAAGTAGTATATATTTTTTTAAAAATATCTTTTATCTCCTCTTTCTTGTAACTGTAAACAAATCCACTTTTCATACAAGGATTTCGACAATATGGCTTTCTCTCATGATCATACAATATTTTCTTCTAATTTTTGGATTTTTAAATTTGATAGTTATTTTTTTTTGTTTTTTTAATAGATTCAATATGAAATATTTTAAATCTTCTATCAGTTAAACGTCGATATAAAATATTTTTTTCAGGATTCAACTCATATTTAATATGATGTTTTTTGAATACTTCCAGTAATAATTTGCATGTAATACTGATTCTTGCTTGCTTACGTATAGTGAGAAAATAAAATATCTCAAAACACACATCAAATCCAAAAATTATAATTGCTTCATTAATAATACAAATGGTAAGATTACTGTTTGTATTTTAAGTCCAATAATCTGTAATTTTTGGTTGCTTTAATATTTTGCTAGTTGATTGAATCTCTGATTTGCATTTTTTTTGAATTATTTTCTTGCTCATCAGATTCTGTAATTTTTGATTGGTTTAGTTTTTTACTATTTAAATTGGTTGGCTGAATTTCTGATTTGTGTTTGTTAATTAAAGACCTGCTAGCATTAACTGGAAAACTGATGGTTGTCTGTTTGAACAAATCGATTTGCTCCTTATAGAATAATTCGATTTTTTCAGCTACTGCTTTTGCTGAACAAGCAAAGAAACTCACACATATATCTTTAAGATTTTTAAAATAATACAACTTGTCAATTTTATCAGTATTTTTAAACTCTGATACAAGTTGCATCTTTCTACCTATATTGATATTGGAGTTTGGATGTGTAATTATATAATAATAAAAACGTTCAGGTTCCAAATCTTTTTTACCCTCCTCATTTCTTTTTGCTATAAAATCTATCACCATCTTATTTTCTTGGGATTTTTCAACATGTTTACTATTGAAAAAATCTCGTATACTAACAGGTTTATTAGTTGAATTATATTTTGCATTTAAAACAAAGAGATCAAGTTCATGCTCTTGACAGATATATTTTAATATAGTATCATATACAATTTGTTTTGTCTGTTACTTGAGTCATTATTTGCTTTCATTCATCAAATCCCAAAGATGTCCATATCATTTCTTCAGCTATTTTTTTGTAAAAATTTGATGCATTTCGTTTAATTATCAATTCAGATAAGATCAGCACTATAGCTATATTATTATCATATTTGAAATTGGAGATAAACAAATATATAAAGAATATATTAGTAAATCTGTTTTAGGCCTAATAAAAAGTTTTTTTTTGTACTAAGTAAATATCATTTTTTAATATAAGTAAAGTTGTAAAGCAGGTTCTTGTGCATCTACTTGTAAAATTTCATTAAAATCGGACTAGTAGATAAGAAGATATGAGTAAAAACATCTTTAAAATTCTTTAAATCATATAAAAATTTTATATATACAGGCCTGATCTAGATTTTGTACTACCTTGTTTATATATTTGTTTTGCCTAATTCTAAATATAGAAATATTGCTGATCTTATCTGGATTGGCAATTAATCATTTTTACTCCAATAGCATGGATGTATCCAAATAAACTAATGAATGCTCATATATGCATTCTACTTATTGTTTCTTTTGAAAAAAAACTGATGGAAAAAGTGTTTTTTCATAATTAATTTTCATATTATAAATATCTCAGAAACCAAATAATTGTTTATTTTTTTTAATTCTATAGAATATGATATAGTTCTATTAATTTTTTTGTCCCATATTATTTTTTTGATTACTGATAATATTTTTGGATTGACATTGTGTTGTAGTGTGTATTTTGATTCAATATCTTCTAATAAAAAATCTTTTAAACCTAAAAATGTTGAATCTGTATTACTATAAACATTCAATATCGTACTGTGCAGCATAATTAATTATGTTTTGCAATGTTGCACGTGAATATGCCATTATTGAAGAAGCAATTGGTTTCATATACAAATTTGAATAGATAAATCCTGTGGCCCCATATATCGAATTGGCTACTAATTTTAAAGCGTTTGATAATAATGTCCAATACATCAACAAGACTGGATCTTCTTTGTACTCTTTTATCTTGCCCTTTGCAATGTTACATTGTCGCAATAATTCTTTACATATCAAAGGCATCAATCCAATTCGTTGTTCTTGAGATAGAAATTTACCATATATCTTTCCATTGTCTGTGACTATATTTAGACGGGTTTGTCGAATTAATATCTACATACGTATCAGTTGAAATATTTTTTTCAATTATTGCATTAGAATGCATTGAAGCAAAATCCAATACTCCTATAGGTTTACTGCTATTCTTTTTCTCCAATACAAGAACTCCTTCGTATGAAACAATTTCAATTATACCTTTATGCATCATTGAAAACAACATGTCTTGTTTCTGAGCATTTCGACCAAAAAAATTATTGAGTATAGTTCCAACAGCATTCATGAATACATTTGAAATTGTAATACATGATATTTTTGCCAATTGCATATAATCACCAACAATATTTCGTTTGATCAATAATTCTTGTAAACGTAAAGTATTAACAGAACAATAATATGCTAAATCAATCGCATATTCTTCTAAAACTGATGAATCTGACATCACATCAAAACATTTTTGATAATCTATCTTGCAAAGCTTGGATAGTTTTGTTGCAAATTCAGATAAAAGCAATTCATCATTTTTGAATTTGATTGCTAAGACATATACAAATATACACTTTAAATTATCAGAATTGTCATCCGGAATATACGAAAGATCTATTTTGCCTGATAATTTACATTTTTTGAGAATATGAGCAAGCGTATGTTTAAGTTCATTTTGAAATGTCTTTTTAGCCCAAACTAACAAATCAATAAATATCAAGCCTTGAATATAAAAATATTCACAGGTTTGTTTTTCTATCGGATTAACTTTAATGTCTCGATTATTTAAATTTAATCCAGCAAAATTGATACTTTTGCATCTGCTCATCAACATCATTATCAATAACACGAACTTTTGTCTCTTGAATATTGTAAATCAATTTGGATTTTTTACCCAAAAACTGTTGAGAAAATTCATCTGAAATTCCTAACAACTCAGCTTTCTTTAAAACGAATGGCCAATCAAAACCTCCAGTATTATATCCAATTTCTATATCTTTTTGATACAAATAATTAAGTTTGGCAAATTTAATAATATTTCTTCTTCTGAATTAACAAGAATAAAATTAAAATCATTTGGAGAACAAGATATTTCATTGCCATATTTTTCAAAAAATAAACTTGTGTTGATTGGAAATAATGTTATGTTGTATTGTTTTAATGGTTGAGATTGATTATAGAGAAATATATCTAATTGTATCATATAAATATAATTATCAGGTTGTTCTGCGACTGAAAAAAATCCTGGACCTCTTTTACTCCCACACTCAATATCCCATGCTAGTATAATTAATTTTGGTAATACATTTGATTCTACTAGCTCAATATCTGAAAAACTAATGGTCATCTGATCTTGTAATACACCTAATTTAAGTCTATGCCAATCAACCAACTCAAAATCATGTTTACGTGCTACCTTTCGATAATGACACATGATATCATTCGAATAAGTATCATATCAACTCCAGAATTCATTTATTTGTTGCAAAAAAAAAATTCTCGCTGCTCAATATATTTCACATAAATTTTCTTTTTGGTTTTCTTTGAATTATGTATTTTTTGCAATTCTTTATTTAAATTTTCAATTTTATTTTTGAGTGATTGTAATGCTTTTCTATGTTTTTGGTGATTGCTAAAATATATATGAATAAAATTGAATTTTTTAGTTGAATCGAATGGTTGTTTGTTTATAATATTGTAACTCTTGTAATCACAGAATTCTTCAAGATATGAATTCAATAAAGATAGATCTCTTAGTTTGATGTCAAAAAATACATCATATTCAATAATATCGATAAAAAACTTTTGACCATTTTTAAGACGGAATAAAGACGGAGCAGATACCCATCATCATAATTTAATGCATCAACCGCTTCGTATACAAAAAATAAATTTGGGTCTGTGATCTCAAATGTGGCAACAATTTCTGCTTATGACATAATAAGAGATTACACAAATAAATATCTGTTTGGTGATTTACACTAAACAGAATTAAAAAAAATATAATTCCTAATTGCTACACTTCTAGCAAAAAAAAATATTAAAAACTGTAATTTGACTATTTTCTTTGATAATTCGTATTTATTCCGTTTAATTTTTTTTTAGTTGTTGTAAAATTAAAAATTTCTTGCAATCGTTGTATTATTTCATGCGAAAAATACTTTCTTTCATTTATTTCAATTATTTCAAGATTACTTCTATGATATTGAAAATTTTTATAAATATCATCATAATCTAATAAATCGTAAGTTACAAATTTGTTAAATAATTTCAATATTTAAAATATAATAAATGAATAATCAAGTGGAAAAAAATTAAATTCATCATCAATTTGTTCACTTAAATCATTAAATTCAGATATTTTAAAATTTATTTTCTTTTTAGAAGATTCTTTTGTGAATTTGTTTTTGCGTTTCATTTTATCTAACTAAATAATTACGTAAATAAAATTCTATTCGGTCAAATAAGACTGAATAAATGAAATAAATTTATTTATGAAATATAATAAAATGAAATAAAATATAGAAATGAAATATAATAAAATGATTAAATATTTAAGTTATCAAAAAATTCCACATAATATTTGAAATCACATGAATCGACACATTTATGATTTTGATATTTAGAGCTCCGATATTGTTATCATGTTTATCATAGATATCAGACAAGTATTTCTCAGGATATTTTTCCAACGGACGAATATTTTTCCGCCTCTTCTTCTGATGCTGATATATTATTTCTTTTAATAGTCTAACATAAATTACTTTATAAATTTGTTTAAAATCAAATTCAACCTGTTTGATCTCTTCGAATAAATATGCTTTGGATTTTCATTCTAAATTAATACATTGGTGAAATACTTTTGGTCTAAATGTGTTTGATCAAGAATAACCACATCACATTTCCAATTTGGAATGGCTCAAACTATTTGTTTAAAATTTTCAGTAATAACTTTTTGTATGAACAATGCATTTTTTGTTTTTCAAAAAAGCTCAAACTCTTTTTGCAATTGCATAGAAATTTCTTCAGAATTACAAACCGTATACCCTTTTTTGTTAGCTAAATATCTTGCTAATAATTCTCTCAAAAATGCCAATAGCGCCAGTTAAGACAATAATTTTTTTCTCACGAACTGATTCAACCGGAACCAAATTGATTAATTTTTGCCTTTGATTAATGGTTTTTTAATGATGATACCATTGACTTTGCTTGATTCTGCTAAATTATCAAATATACGTTTTTTGTTCACTGCTTTTTCCTTGCCTTTGTTAATTACTTTAAGTTTGTCTGTTTTTTCAGGATTATTAGAATTGTTTGATTCCAAATTATACTCCTGCTATTTTTTTCGATTGATAATATTGATTAGAGATAATCGAATAAATTTCAGTACTTTGTTCTTTGAATAAATTATAATATTTTTCAAAATATTTGAAAACATTAAGAAAACAATCAACATCATCATAAATTTCGCCATATTCAAAAAGATCTTTAAGATTTTGTTTAAAAGTATTGTAAATATAATTCAAAAAAAAATTACGCATTTAAAATTTTATTCGGTTTATAAAACTGAATAAAGTATTTACTAAGCTAAAAATTTTTAAAATATTTCTAAAACAAATAATCATCATAATAATGTAAAAAATAATTATATAAACACTGATTCAAATTTTTCCATTTTGAATTATTTCGATAATTTCCTCCCACATGACCCCAAATAAAGATCAAAATAAATTTTGAATTATTGTTTAATACTTGCAATGTTGTTTTATTAATATGACATATAATTTCTTCACATATTGCTTTACATAATTTAGCATTTTCTGGTAACAAAATCATAAAGCGTACTCCGATCACAGAATTAAATTTTTGAATTATCATGTAAAAAAATTCAATTGTTTCATCAATTAACTCATATTTTTTGATTTGTTGACTCGTGTTGTAACGTATATTTTGAATATATCGATGATGAATATTGTTAACATAATTTAACTTGACCAGATAATTAAAATTTTTCAAGTTTTAAGATCAAACATTACCAAAATAAAAAATTATTCAGTTCAAAAAAACTGAATAATTAATATAGTTTAAATCGTTTAACAATAATCTTTCAATAGTTGCATTTTCTTCTTTTACATTAAGAAAAGAAAGAAAATCCAATTGAATATTTGACATAACTATTTCCTCTTCATCATTTCCTTCAACAATATTATTAATAATTGTTTCAACTATAAACCTCTTATCACAAACTTTTAAATTTAAGTCTAATGATTTAACCCAAGCACTAGCGTTAGAAGTTAAATATTTTTCATCTTTAATCTTAATGCTATCACATACAATAATTTCCAATGACAAATTGGGGAATCGTTAATTCGATGATTCAAAATTTCGCACCATTTGAATAGCAATTGGTTTTTTCACACTCTTACATTGAATCAATACAAGATTTTTCTTATATATCGCAATAAGGGGCATCCAGAAATAACGTTATACAAGAGGGGGGAGGGGGTCTAACAAAATATAACGATTTTCCTCTTAAGGTCAAAAAATATAACACAATTTTTTTAGAAAAAATCGTCTAAAAACTGATCCAGTGGACCAAATTTAATGATTTTGGTACCATTCGATTCGTCTCGGTAAGAGGAGTCGAATGGTACCAATTTTATTTCATTTAGATCACTAGATCAAAAGTTATTGGCCAAATACTATTGGTTATTATGTTTTCTTATAAAATGACTATAAAATTAATAGTTTTTTGTGAATAACTATTGATCCAGTGATCCAAATTAAATGATTTTGGTATCATTGGATTCGTCTCACTGAGACGAATCGAATGGTATCTAAATCATCCAAATCGGATCACTATGTCACAGTATATTCAAGTTTTTGTAAAATTTTATATATCCCTTAGATTGTAGTAGAACACAAGCAAATTTGCCTGCGTTTTTGCACTTTTTTAGCTCTGATTTACTTTTTTAAAATACTAAAATAATTAAATAAAACTTTGTACAATTATATTTGAAAATAAGGATTACTTTTTTGCAAAATTAGTTTTTATATTATAAGAAAATAAATTATAGTTACATATAAGCTGAAAATAGATAATTTTAAGAAAAAATTTTTTTAAAAAATTTTATTACAATTTTTCTGCGATCTTATTTAGTTTTAGTTTTAGAACTATAGTTCTTAAGACAATATTGTAGTTTATATAAAGGATGACAACTTTCATTATTGCAACTTTAATGATTTACTTGTAAAAATTAAGACTTGTATTAGAAGTAAAGATTTTTTTTATAGACGGGAACATATAAAATTTGAAAAAATCTAAAGAAAAATTTTAATAGTAAAAATGCCAATACAAGAACTTTAAACATTTATTATATTAAAGTTTTCTAATGATTTTAAAAAAATTTTATAACAAAGTTACTAAAACAAAACTTAAAGAATATTTTTTACTTAGAAAAGATATGGCTAAAATCAATATTTAAAATTTTATTAAAAATTTTAAAATACGCAG
>QKWP01003171.1:14709-32558 GCA_003550325.1 Gigaspora rosea | reverse complement strand
TATGTATAATTTATTCATTCAATAAATTACCAGGGTGAGTACAAAGTCTAATTCTGTTCACTTTAATGATTGTGTTTCAGGAGAATGTATGATTACTATAATCATTTAATCGTTCAATAAATTACCAGGATGAATATGAAGCTTAATCCTGTTCACCTTAATGATTGTGTTTTAGGACAATGCATGATTAACCGTAATCATTTAATCTTCAATAAAATTGCCAGGGTGAGCATGAAGTTAAATTCAGTTCACCTTAGCGATTGTGTTTCAAGAGAATCATCTAATCATTCACTAAATCATCAGGTGAGTATGAAGTTTGATTCTGTTCACTTTGATGTTTGTGTTTCAAGACGATTCTGTAATCATTTAATCATTCAATAAATTACCAGATTGAGTATGAAGTTTAATTTTGTCCACTTTAATAATTGTGTTTCAATAGATTGTATGTACAAATAACCATAATCATCTAATCGTCCAATAAATTACTAGCATGGGTATGAAGCTTAATTCTGTTCACTTTAACGATTGTATTCCAAGGGAATATATGATTAACCATAATCATTTAATCGTTCGATAAATTACCGGAATGAGTATTAAGTTTAATTCTGTTTACTTTAACGATTGTGTTTCAGGACAATGCATTAACTGTAATTATTTAATAATTTAATAAATTACTAGTGTGAGCATGAAGTTTAATTCAGTTCACTTTAACGAACATTTTTTAAGCAAGGCCATGCAAAGTTAATTTTCCATTTTGCATAACATGGTGTTCCAAAATTCCAGTCAGCGAGTCAGTTTTTTTTTAATCTACTGAAAATTAATAAGCTCATATTCACATATAAGCTTACGCCAAGTTAATTTTTTGGTTTGCATAACATGGAATCAGAAAACTTTGGATTTGTTTTTTGTCGCCATAAATAGCAAAAACGAAATGATTGGTGCAATTGGATTTTAAAAAAAATTTTTTTTTAAAAAATTTGGTTATACAAAAACGAAAAATTAACTTTGCGTGGCCCAATGTATTAGAGTTCCAATCCAGATAGCGCTTATCCAAATAATTATCAGTTATCCTGATAATTCAGATGCGGATATATGGATAACGGATTTATCGGATTGGACCTCTACAATGTATAATTAACCATAATTAATCATTTTTTCTTTCAATAAAATTATCAGTATAAGTATGAAGTTTAATTCTGTCACGATTGTGTTTCAAAATAATGTATGATTACTGTAATCATTTAATCATTCAATAGATTACTAGAACAAGTATGACATTTAATTCTATTCACTTTATTGATTGTGTGTTTCAAAAAATATGTGATTAACCGTAATTCTTTATCGCGGTTTGCAAAATGATCAAAAAGTGCAAACTATGATAATTTAAATTTAATACCGGTATAATTCCTTAACCCCATGCCGTAGGCACGGGCTAATATGCTACTCATATATTATATAATTTGAATTAAATCAATTTATTTTATTATTAATAAATCCTTTTTATGCTGTGAATAATCACAAATCACCACGTCATAGGAAATTACTATATCGATCAAATGAAGTGTGGTTTTTATTGTTATCAATCTGCAATATGTAAGTATGGGAATCTATACAATTAATCAGTATATATTATTATATACTAGCGATGGACAAAATTTTAAGCTAACCAGCCTGTATTAGTATAAACATATAAAAATTTTATACGCATGAAATTTATTTGCCTATCATTAAGTCTACTAAGCACCACCTTCGTAATTCACTCTAAGTCCGCTCAAATCTACGCTCAAATAAGTAGATTTATCATCGAGATTCCAAGAGTTGGTAAATCCATGAATTGCGTTAACTGTTGGGTGAACTATTTTTAAATTTAATATAAAACTATATTCAAGAATATTTATTATGAAACCTTATTTAAATTTGTAGTGTGAATTTTCTGATTTCAACAATAAGATAAATGCATTTAAAGTTAGGTATTAAAATTTTATAATTAAGCTTAGAAAGATGAATTAACAATAAAAGGGATTATCTATATATTGCAAATTAATAAAGCTTGGTTGTAATCTTAAAATTTTAATAGCGATAATAACACATTTTTAATCACTTTACTATTAATTTTACAAGTTTCGCAAGTTCTTACATACATATGTACAATCTACAGTATCACTAATTTTAAAGGACTTTCTGCACAATAAAAACAATACAGTATTTCCTAAATTATTGACTTCAATAAGTTGCATACCGGCGAATAAGTGGTGTGCATGTGTACTGGTGAATATGTGGCATGCGTGCCATATCCTTTTGTAAGAAACCTGTTATTATAGTAAAATATGTTCTATTTAATGCTAGATCATGCTTCTAAGCACTTTATGCCTATAACCTACCATCATCTTACTACAGTTTAACTTTGTACATTCTCGGTTTTTATAATAACCTACCTTACTTAATTTGTACTTCTTTTTTTTTTTTTTTTACTATTATCTAATCTTTTTCCTATTTTTAGCTCCCTGCTTTAACATGATGCTTTTACTTGTTATAATAATAATGGTGACTATGTAGGGTAGTTTTATATAGATGGTAAATAAAAAATTGTGATAGTGATTATAATGCAAATGTGCTTATATAGAGGTGAAAATTATAATAAAAAGGTTGGTAAACTTACAAAAGTTATTATATTGGTTTTGTGACTATATAGAGGGTGACTATTTGGAGGTTTGACTGTATATAAAAACACCTGATATAAATATAAGTCAGTAAGGGGCATGCCATTTATTACGTAATTTTTACCATGGATAGGTAATAATCACGTCTATATATTATATTAATCAATCAGAATTAGATAAAATGATTACACCATACATGGGTAAAGGAGGCTACTAAGTAAAAAATACTACGTAATAAATGGCATGCCCCTAAGAAATGAAAATAATTCAATATTTGTTATCAACTAAGTGTTACAGATAATTATGATTATATACTCTTAACGACTTTTTTGTTGTTAGTAAAAGATCATGGCGCCTTTTTTTGCCTCTTCGTTTGTGGTTTCTGCTGTTGCTGTGCTTGTTGTTGCTGCTGCATTTGTTGTTGTTGCTGCTGCGTTTGTTGTTGTTATTGCTGCTGTTATTGCTGCTATCATTGCTGCTGTCATTGCTGCTATTGCTACTATCATTGCTGTCTTGCTGCTATTGCAATCGGTTGCAAAACGTGCACTTTTTCTGTGCGATTTTTTTATAAAATTATCAATTTTATCGGCCAGGTTTTTTATTTCATTTCTTAATGCTTTTATTTCATCAACTGCAAAAAAAAAGAAGTAAAAAGACATCAATTTATTCAGCAAAAAAAAAAAGCCTCTGTAGAGTCACACTTAACATGCATTTGTGCTACAAATTTATACCCGATAAGTAATCAAACAAGATTGTTACCTTTATCAGATTTTTCATTATATTTTCTTCTCGTTTTATTAGTTATTTCTTGTAAAGGTGCAAAAGAAGTACTAGAAAAGCTTGAACAACTCATATTGTGTAGTATTAACAACTGTTTCGACTATAGTAAACTTTGTATTTAAAGTAAATAGTACTCTATATGCACGAAATTTTTTAGATCAGTTTGAAATATGATTTGCAGAAGATTTTTATATTGACTATATACGGGCTTGCTTATTTCTAATTAAATTGCATTTGGTGACATATTTACAATTGTTTATGCTTAATAGTTATTGATATGGAATTTGTGTCAAAAAATTTTGTTATTGTCCTTTCAAATTAATAATTTTTGTAAATCCCATAACTATAGGTTACAGGATTCATTAAAATAACTAGTTTATCAAAAAAACTTAGGATTATTTTGTAATTATATGTGTTATAGGTATACTCATACTACTCATATGCAACTACTCTACAATGGATTGTTGCATCTTATACGTCTCAAAATGCAAATATCTAGGAGAATGCTATAGAACAGACACAGCATATACATAACTTATGGACACAGCAGTGGCCCGAGTTAGCGTGTATTTTAGTAATGCTAGTCATTGCTGTGTCCATAAGTCATGTGTTGCTGTGTCTGTAGCAATTACCAATTATCTAGTAGTAGTCATGTGTCACACAAGTATATTATAATCATGTGATCCTCTGATACTGGTGTTGACACCAGTGGTGCGTTTTAGTAAACTCGATTTAGAAATATATTGATTTTAATTTTTTATTTACTTATTTTTTTTAATAAATGCTTTGTAAAGCCTAATTCTTATTTGCTGCTTACTATAGTTAAACCTCTATAAATGCAACCTTTATAAAGACAATACTTTTCTAAATGCATATTTTTATCTTGTTTATTAGTGCTAAATGCACATTTTATATTATACAAATGCATGTTTTCTCAAAAAATTTCTATCAAACTACCTTTAAATGCACATAGCCAATTTGTTAAAGCTACAATTTAATTGGTTCTTTTTAAATATAAACCTTCCTAAATGCATGTTTTAAGCTTGTTTGTATATATTGTACTTATAAAGATTTGACTATATCTTTATTATACAAATTAAAGAGTTTAGTGTTTGTAAAAAGTTATTAAAGAATAAAAAAAAATAATAACTTTAGTATTCTAAAACTGAATATTGGAAGAAGAATTGTGTTAATTAAAAAAGCAGAAAGTTAAGGGTTAAGGTTAAAGATTTAGTAAAAAAAAAGAAATAAATAAATATACAGTATTTTGTATATATAGCTTTGTAAATATTTTGAAAATTTAATAAAAATTAAAGGTAATGTTATTAATAACCTGATTATATTTTATTAGAAGCTTATTTCTCTCCTCTTATCTTAATATAGTATTTAGTCAGGTTCTTTAAATATAATTTTAACTTTTACCCCTTCCTAAAAAATCACCTGATTTTTTGTCTTGGGATATTAATTCTTTTAATACTGAAGATAATGAATTAGCGGTTTTATAATCATATGAATGTCCTATATAAAAAAACCGGTTTATAAAATAAAGCACAATTGAAATGTAACTAGTGACGTAAATAAGTCTGCATCTATTCCTATAGACCCATGTAGGGTCTTTGCCTTGAAAATGACCTTACGGGGCTATATAAAATTTCTAGCCATCCAATAATCCAATTCAAATAATTTTTTTTTTATTTGTAGAACTCACTAAGTCTAAGGATGGATAGAAATTTTAATTTTTATTTATAAGATCTATATAGCCCCGTAAGGTCATTTCAAGGCATGTTTCTACAACATCCTCAGAGCCAATCAAAATTCACCGATTAGTCAACCGCTAATTCTGTAATTACGCTAATTTCGACAAATATGATCAGTCAATTTTTTTTAAAACCCGTTTTTTTTTTCCTCACTCTCGGTAGCTTGTAATGGAATTAAGAAAGTCTGTTCTCATCGGCATAGGTGTTCTTAGTGTAATCGGTATAGGTTATATCGTATACTGGGATTATATGAGACACAACAACAAAGAATTCCGAAATAAATGGAGTAAATAACTTTTCACAATGCTATTCCACCATGGCTTCAGTGATTATGAAGAATGCCAGTGATTTTTTCACAGGTTTAATAAAATCAAAAAATAAGCCAAGATTTTAATTTTCAATATCTTTATACTTAGAACGTGGGAAAAAAAAAGCAGCCAAACGTAGGAGAGCTGAAGTCGAAGTTGCCAAAGATCGAATAACTACTTTCGTTAAGAAGGCCGTTGATGAAGTCTCTAAAGAAAGCTTCCCCACCGATGTTGCTGCTAAAGAAAAATACTTCATGGATCAAGTGTCCAATGGTGAAACTTTGCTTGCTGAAGGTAAATTAGAGCAAATATATTCTATATAGTTTTATTAAATCAAGATGAATAATTATTTTTGTATTATTAGGTAAAGAGCGTCATTTGGACGCTGCGCTCTGCTTCTATAAGGCTTTAAAGGTGTATCCTAATCCTGTTGAATTGATAATGATATACCAAAAAACCATTCCTGAAGCAGTTATTAATGTGATTTACGAAATGATGAGTTTTGAGGTACAAAACCCTAATCCCGATTAATAGAAGTCTAGTATCTCTAATGTACATAGTACAGTGTATAAAAAAATAATTAGATAAATAAATGTGATCAACTTTATTTAGGTAAAGAAAAAAAGCAGAGTATTTTGAAAAATTTCCACCGAGAGATATGAATGTTAGAGTAGAAGAGATCAGCGAAAGTTCGTCTTCAGACGATCATATTCGCCGCGATCTTTTTGCTACAAAGGAATTTTGGCCCGGTGACGTTATCTTTGATGAACAACCTATTGCCTCAGCGCTTGATCCTGTAGAATAGTGATTTGTACCGGTTGGACTACAATTGGTTAACCGACCCGAACCGAATAAATTTCGGGTAACCGGTTGAGTAAATGCTTAATCGGTTGACAAAATGTAAAAATGAGCAAAGGTCCCGAAAAGTTCTGAAATGAAATGAACATAGTAGACGAGCAAATCGAGACAAAAATTTGAGTAAAGGTCCGAGAATTCCCGAAAGTAAGACGAGAAGTAATAATCTTAATCGGTTGCAATCGGTTGACGCCAAATATTTCAGTTCGGTTAATCGATTAAGGAAATTTTTTTCGGTTCAAATCACTAGTCACATGAGTGAACCATATAAGATAGAAACCGGCGCCGATCACTGATGATTCGCTTGTGCGAACCATCTCTTCAGTATCCTATAAATTTTTAAGAATGATAGATTTAATTTGAACGAACGCATAATTATCAGGTTGAAATCTAGTATTATCGATAAATATCTCTTACCTCTCTTATTTCACGCGTGGTACTTATACCAAATGAACTATACCTTTAAGCATTAAGTACCTTTCTTCAGATATGAACTCTTCCATCACAGGAACTAACTTTTGCAGCAAACAATTCTTTTAACAGCTTAATCTCATTAGTCTCTTTGTCATTAGGAGATACATTTAATAACGGTAATCGTTCAATATGATCCCAAGTACTTCTTCACCTTTGACTAATTTTGTGTTTCCTCATGGACCATTTTAGCCAAAAATCGAGTGATCAATGGATATTTGACATTTCCAGATTTTACTAAATGTACAAGTTGAGATTCCTTACTTTCTTTGTCGATTTTATCACGATTAGTGAAAAGAAATGTAGCATATTCACTAATAACTTTTTCATGTCAAGTTTTTGAACAATAGACTGCTTCAAATAGATCAGATTTATCTCTGATAAAGCAGTCTATTGTACAAAAACTTGTCATGATAAAAACTATGAGTGAATATGCTACACTTCTTTTCACTAGTCGATAAAATCGACAAAGAAAGTAGGAATTTCAACTTGTACATTTAGTAAAATCTGGAAATGTCAAATATCCATTGATGATCACTCGATTTTTGGCTAAAATGGTCCACGAGGAAACACAAAAAGTAGTCACAGATAAAGAAGAAGAATATAGTACTTGGGATCATATTGAACGATTACCGTTGTTAAATGTACAGTACCTCCTAATGACAAAGAGATTAATGAGATTAAGCTGTTAAGAGTTCATATCTGAAGAAAGGTACTTAATGCTTAGCAAGCTTATGTATAATTCATTTGGTAAGTACCACGCGTGAATAGGAGAGGTAAGTATGTATCGATAATACTAGATTTCAACTGATAATTATGCATTTCGTTCAAATTAAATCTATCAATCTTAAAAATTATGGTGAATCATCAGTGATTGATTGCAGTCACGTCGAGATCAGGTGTAACGTAACACGATCAGGAAATTCAAAACAAACGTTCGTTTTGTCAAAAATCGCTTGTTTCTCTAAAAGTTGCATAAGAAACCACCTTTTAGTGCTCTAACAAAAAGTTTTCCGGATCTCTAATTTTAAATCCTAACATAGATCCTAATACTAATTTAAATGAACTTTAAAAATTTTTTTGATCATCACGTGACTGCATCAGGTGTTTTTTTGATTATTTAATTAAAATTAGGGTAAGGTTAGTCAGGGTTAGGGAAGTGCCGTTCATTACGTAACTTCAAGAGGGGGGGGGGGGGGTTATTATTATTGGCTGCTAATTCGATCACGGGGGATTTATTATTATTGGCTGCTAATTCGATCACGGGGGGGATGACCTTCTAAAAATAAATTATAATAAATTACGTAATAAACCTCTTCCCTTAGGGTTAGAGCTTGTCTTATAAGTAAAATTGTCTTCCCGACATTTTTATTATGCTTCTAGACAGGTTTGGACATTCGTTTCTCCTCTTGACTGATTTGGATAACCAAAAAAAACCATTTTAAGGAAATGAAGGAATTCGTCGGGCTGATCAAATTTTACGACTTGATTGGCTTTTTATCACGTGAACGCACCGATCCCCGAATCAAAATCATGTTACCACTAAACAAATTAAAGCTGGAGAAGAGTTATGAATTGGAATCGAAATGGAAGTTCCGATGTACTTGTGCAAAATGTTTGTCAGAAGAGTCAACTACACCAGCGATTGAGGAATGATTTAGATATTTCCTATTTTATAATTATTCGGACTAGAACTCTTTTTCTATACTATTTTGGCTATAGGTGTTTATTCACCTATTATAATATAGTGATAAAATTGAATATAGAAAAAGATAGTTTATGAAATACTAGAAAAATATATTTAGAGTAAGACAGCTATTTAGATTCGCAAGAATCATCTTTGGTTAAATAAAAGCAGAGATCATTGGCCAATTTTTAAAATTCATCGGTTTGACTAGTATGTCAAAGGGGTAAAGAATTTAAAAATCATGCAGATTTATTAGAAGAATCTGCTTGATTTCTATTGGCGTATATATATATTTTTTATTGTTTTATTATAATATCATCTATGAGCCTAAAAGAACAATTAGAACGAAGCAGTTGAAAAGAGAATTAAGCTCAGACGTCAATCTCTGAAAACGACAACAGAAGCAAAACAACAGTAATCATTTGAATCGTTGTCGCAATTGTATCACATGATTATGATTTGATTCGTATTGTGATATTTATGAATACTTTTGATCAACTTCAAGCGAAGATAACTTTGGTGAGAAAATCAGATAGTTTTTATTTTTGAGAGTATAAGAGATTCTCAAGTTCTCAAGATACAAAAGTATCCTTAAGCATTAAGATTGGCTGGATCCTCATCGAGCTAAACAAAATTTGCGTTTAGCTTTTAATTAAAAGTTAAATCGTTAAGAATGAACGTATCTTAACGTGGGTCGAGCCAATTTTGGTACATAAGGACATTTGAAAATTTGAAGAATCTTACCTACCTTCGAAATAAAATTATCTGGCTCCTTGCCAAATGCATTTGTTTAAATTATTAATAATGAATTTTAATTAGGACTTATCCAAGTGTTTAATTATCATTTAAATAACTTATTTCGTTAATTAAGATATATGAATCCGGTGATGTAAACTAAACCATTTGTGTGCCACTGTAAAAGTAAGTTTATTGAAAAGATACCTAATTTTGTAATTATAACGCCCATAGACGATATTTTGAGACATGTAGTTTGAAGAGAGCTAATAATTAATTTAACCGAATGCAAATCATTGTATCGGCTAAATTAATTATATCCCAAAATAACGCCCATGGGCGTTATTTTGCACAAATACGGTATGCTTTTATTTCGTAAAATGCAGTATTCTAGTCTAATTCATCAATCGATGGCGAATCCGTCAAACATTAATTTATGCTTATATTTATGTCTGCATAACTGACCTTATTTAAGTTTTTGACAGACTAGTCTGACAGTTTTTATCACGTAGCGGTTTCTTAACAACGAAAATATCTGCTTAGCCATAAGCACACTCAAAGTAACTGTCGGATCTTCAAATAAACTTACGTTCTCCAAGGATTAAAAAATGTATGCTTATTTTCCGAGTTTTACGGTAATTATTTTGGTTGCGTATGTCTTAATGTATAATGAAAGTCCATTTATAACTCAGTTCAATTTGTATATTTATACTGTATGTTCTATGAATATAGAGATATTTATAAACTTTGCAAGCAATTTACGATCTACCGTTATATAAGGTTTTTAAAACGGAAGTTCATTTTGATTGGTCATTACAACACCCGGAAAAATACCTCGGATAGATTATCGGTCATACTAGAAATTTTATTAACTTCTAATAAACGCAGAACCCCTAGATACAGAAAAAAGACACACGAAACTATTCTTTAATTGAAATATTGAAAATCTAAAAGTCCAGTGGGAAGTTTCTGATTTCTGTCAATCACCCTATTGTTTATGTTTATAACGCTAACTAAAAAAAATATTGTATCATTCTCATTGACCTAAATCCATTATTTGAGTACATCATTTATGTATCACATCTAATTGAATAGAAATAAGTTAGTTTGGGATGATTTTTTCATTATTGGCCAGGATCACTGCTTTTTTACTGAGTTTTCCTGGTTTTCGACTAATATGTTCAATGTATTCATCATAAGTTATAACATATTTCGCACTTTGATAACGTGTAAGAGCAACACGATTGCGAATTCTATCGGTAATTCGACCATTGTATCCACTTTTACGAAGAAGTGAGTCGATAGTTTCTTCTTTTGTCCAACCTGTAATATTCCATTAGTTATATTCTCATTGTAATAATTAATATTGATAATGAACGTGTATGGAAATGATTGATTGAATACCTTGTTCCTCAGCAACTTCTGGCAAATAAGTAGCAGTCCGACGACGGTTGTAATCGTCAACGAATTCTATCCAAATGCCATGAACGCCGATCTAATTGAATTATACTGTTAATTTAATTAATAAAGAAATAGGCAAAACTCATGGGAATCTAAAAGACCGCGATCATCACCTCCCAATCGAGATAATCTTCAGCATCTTCAAAGTTTGTCAAAAGAGAAACTCTATAATGAATGTATAAATATTAGTATATGAAATAAAGACTTGCATAAAACGCTTAAAATAAAAGTCCATAACAAATTAACCAACCCGCAAGTAAGATGTGATAGTTCTCGAGCAGTAATGGGTGAAAATCTCCTATCATGAATAGCACTAAAATATTACAACCAAATTTGGTATTGAAAATGTCAGGAATGAGATTATAGTAACTTTGAAAGCAAATTGTAAATATTGTATACCAAAAGTCTGCCTTCCAGCAAGACTTTTATGGTGGACTGATTCATTGATAGATGTCCCAATGTGGCCATTGCCGACGCGAACAAGTCGTTAATAAAATTGTCGCTCTTCAATCGATACAAAGAAGTATTCGATGATCGAGCTTAATAATTGTTTACGGTTGATTACCTAGTAATAGCATATTCTTTTAAGCCAGTATGAAGAGGTAGTGCATCAAAATTACCAATGCATCCACGAAGGCGAGTTTGACCCTGGTGAACACTGTTCCAAGTCACAAAGAGCGGACTTTAAACATGCAAAGGTATTAGTATAATATACCATTTGCGTCGAACTCTTAATAAATTCATTCAGGGCATTGTTTTTTTGGGCGAAGGCGCAGTATTCGAGTGCGGAATAGGTTAGGAAACTTACTATTGTTCATTTTCAAATTCTGGCTCTAAGTGCTCCCTTCCTTCGAAATGGGCAACAAGGATGTCAAAGCAAAAAACGCAATGTTCAATAGCAGCAACCATTACCGGGAACGAGTGATAGAATCATCACGAAGTGAAGGGTCAACGGATGGAATAAATGTACGTACGCTAACATCCGATTGGTCGGGCGTGATCATATCTGTCACATGTTATTCTTATGTAATTCTTTCAAAAATTACCAATTAAATTTTAACAAAAGAAAGCAATGAAAACGTTATATACATAATTAAATGAATTTGTAAATTAAAGATAATACTGTATATATAATTTGGTCATTCACCAATCAAGTTCGGGATTTACCTGTCTGAGTTTATATGGGCCGATTTGAGTAATTTATTAGAGCTTATTTTTTTAAAAAATTTAAAGCTGAATAACTTTTGATATACTGGTCCGTTTTGAATGATTTTTACTATACCAAAATGTTCGTCTCTTTGAGACGATCCCAACGAGCTCAAAATCATTAAAATCCAATTACAGATTCAGGAGTAAATGCGCTGTCAAATAAGGGGATGCACATGTATAGTGGGACAATTGGTTAGACCTATGTATAACCAATTGTCCCACTATGCAGGTGCGTCCCTTATTTGACAGCGCATTTACTCATGATCCTGTGATTTGATTTTAATGATTTTGGACTTTTGGAATTGTTTCAAAGTGACGAACATTTTGGTAGTAAAATTATTCAAAATGGACCAGTATATCAAAAGTTATTTAGCTTTGATTTTTTTTTAAAAAAATAAGCTTTACTTATCCCTTAAACCATCCAGTTAAGCAGGCAAATTTGCCTGCTCATATCTGATCTATTTTTGTTAATTTATTTGAAAATATTTAAACATTTTTGAATTTATTCAAAAAAAGTTTAAAAAATAAAAATATTATATAATTTTTTTTAAATAAAAACTATAATTATATACTATTTAAAACTTATTTTTATTTGCTTAATATAGTCGGACTTCTCTATATAACTTCTTTAAATGTATGATTTGACTTGGTCCCAACTTATATATTACTTATAGATTTTTACCTTCTTAAATGCAATACCTTTCTAAATGCAAGGTTTTTTTATTGGCCCCCTTGCTATGCATTTAGAGAGGTTTAACTGTATTTATAAAAATTTAAGTTGCTTATAAAAAAAGATAGTTTATATTTGTATATAGACATTTAAATATAAATCAACAAATATATATGGCATTGTTTATTCAAAGTCTTATAGCCTGTTCCAAAAATATCTATTATTTATTTATAGGGTTCGGAATGGGCCAGCCCGTTAGGCCCGTTGGGCTTTTTTTGAAAATTAATTTGGGCCACGTCTCATAGTGCTAGTCACATGATAATTTATCATGTGACTGGCACTTTTACAACGTGGCCCAAATTAACTTTTTAAAAAAGCCCAACGGGCTAACGGGCCGGCCCATTCCGAACCCTATTTATTTATTTCAAGCTAATCTATATTGATTTATTGTTTCTTATTGGTCAATAAATAAAAGACATTACCAGAAATAATAATACACAAAATCTAATCCATTACTCCTCCATTAGAGTCCTTCACTTTGCTCTGAACAATTAATTTAATAAGTATCTAAACACAAATTAACAAATTCATTAAATTTTATTATAAAAAATAGAGTTTGAACCAGTTTATATTAATTCTGATTAGAACTGTTTTTAATATAAGATAAATATATGCAACACACCCTGTGATATGCTAATTCATCGCACACAATATGTAAACATAATTTGTAAATCATTTTTTATATAACAAAAATTTAAATTAATATAAGGTTAGGATAAGGGTAAGGGTAAGAGTTAGTGTTAGAAGTTAGAGTAGATAATAGTATATACCAAAATTTTGCAAGGAATTTTTTTTGTTAGAGCGTGAAGGGTAGTTAAGTAGATGAAATTTTTTGACATTACAAATTTTAGAAAAATTTCTTTATTTTGTTACACAAAGAAAATTTTCACGTTACATCTGATCTTCAAATTTAATTGGTAGATCGTTGGGGTGCGATATACAAGCACATCGCAGTGTACGATGCCTAATTAAGTCCTTTAATATAAACCAGTTTTAAAACAAATTTATCACTATATACAGGTTTTATAGGTTTTGTATTATGTAATCTAAATTGCCAAAATCCTAATATTGCATTTATGCATATTAGCATACAAATTAAATTGAATTATATTGCTACAAAACCTAGTTTTACTTTTTATATAAACCCAGTTTTAATAGTAATAGATAAAATAAATGAATCCAATTTATAGCTAAAAGGCTCTTTAATTATCCCTTAAACCATCTAGTGGGCAAATTTGTGCACTTAAATTTTTTTTGACCAATTATTGTACAATTTCTCAAAATTTTATTAAGCTATACCCTCATAATCTCTTGACTAGTATGAAAGAACACTATGTGCTAGTTGTTATACAATTGTTATTTTGCGAAATTTCCTCAACGATATTTCAAAATTATCTAAGTATGGCTAACCATTATATAATTTTCATATAATCTTTACAGTCAAATTTAATAGTAAAAATGATATTTGCATGTGACAATTGTATAACATCTTTATATTATTAAACAGAGATACCTTTTATAATATAACATTGAAGTTGGCCAAAGATTCTTTATGACCAACTTTACAGAATTAGTTTTTTGAAATAATGCAAGAGAGATAAGGTGACTCAAAAGCTTGGTTAACATAGCATATTTTATACCTTTTGTGTAAATTTATGCACTTTGTTTGGAAATTGACAGGGTCTAGGATCGATTTTCTGAACACATGATCTTCTGGCAACAATTGTCTTTGAAAAAAATAATTGATTTATATTAGAGTTTGGGTTCATGTTAGTGGTTAGAAGAAGCATTATATAGCAAAATTGTGCAAGGAAACTTTTTGTTAGGCCAGAAAAATGATTTGCTAGTATAAATCTTGCGATAAATACAATTTTTGCAAAACAAATGTTTGTTTTAAATTTCTTTACATTACACCTAATCCTGATTTTTAATTGGTTAATTAATGTCGAAAGATCACGCGTTCAAAAAATCGATCCTACGTCCTGGTCGGCTATTGAATGTGGCATGTGGCTCGAGCTTTTTGGAGTCACTATAACCAATTAGGGAGCTTCCAGAAATCAGCTGATTTTTGTTTACTATGAGCCTACCTCACCCTATCCCACCCAGTGTTGTACATAGGACAGTTGGGACATGAGTTGGGACATTTTAGAACATTTTGGGACAATTTTTTAAATTGAAATTACTTAAAATTTTATTAAGATAATCTAATTTAATTCTTTTAAAAATGAGTTCGGCATTTAGAAAAATATATAATTATGTATTTTTTTAATTAAATTATTAATTATTAAGACTTGGGACATAGTTGGGACACTTGGGATACTGGGACGTTGGAACATGGCAAAAAAAGGCTGGAACAGTGAAAATGTACAATACTGACCCCACCCACCCACACCCAGTGTTGTACATGGGACAGTTGGGACATACGTTGGGACATTTTGGGACATTCTGGGACAATTTTATAAATTGAAATTACTTAAAATTTTATTAAAATAATCTAATTAAATTTTTTTAAAAATGTGTTTAGCACCTAAAAAAATATATAATTATATATTGGGATTATATATATGTACCCAAAGGTACATATACCCGCATCATGTGACCTATAGATTACCACCAAAATTCAGGATTAGGTGTAACATTACACAATCAGAAAAATTCAAAACAATTGTTCATTTTGACAAAAATCGCTCATTTCGCAAGAAACTGTATACTAAACCACCTTCTGTACATTAATTAAAAGTTTTCCTTAAGCGATTTTACTATATAATAGCCTAAACCCTAACTCTAATATAGTTCTCACCCTAACCCTAACCTAATATAAACAATGTTGATTTTGTATGTAATATCATATGATCAAAATAATGGGTACAAAAACATTTAATATACCCTACGGGGTATAACTAAATTAATTCTTATATATTTTTTAAATTAATTTATTAATTATTAAGGCTTGGGACATAGTTGGGACCAGTATTGGAAATTCAAAAAAAATTTTATGATTTTTGTGAACATAATTTTTTTTTAATGTTCACATCAAAAATAAATATGTTCACATAGTAGAATTTAAACTTTATAATATAATGACTATTTGCAATTGACCAAAAGTTGATTATATCTAAAAATAATCTACTCACAGATTTTTGTGTTCAAAATCATCCAAAAAAGGTAGTTAATTTTTGAAATATATAGTAAATATAATCTTTATATTAATAAATTATGAATAAGAAATTATAAAAATTAAAATTTATATTCATACTATGTGAACATAAAATATAAAATTTTTGATTTTTTATGTTCATACTATGTGAACATAAAATATAAAAACATTGATTTTTCAAAAAAATTTATGTTCACTGTGAACACTGTGAACATATAATTTCCAATACTGATTGGAACGCTTGGGACGCTGGGACGTTGGGACGTTGGAACATGGCAAAAAAAGGCTGGGACAGTGAAAATGTACAACACTGCCCACACCTAATACCCAATTAGCCAATCAGATTTTATGATTATTAAAAAGTTAAATATAACATTTAATAGTAAATAACTTTTGATCTACTGGACCAAATTTGATGATTTAACTACCAAAATGATTCTCTTAATGAGAGGATTCTAGCGAGCCCAAAATCATTAAAATCCAATCACAGGATCCTGTAATTGAAATAAATTTGTGTTACTATAAAAGTTTTATAATTTATTAAGGGAATAGAAATTTGTCGCACCAGCGACATGTCACACCCCCCGATTCGGCCAATCAAATCGCACGATTTTGTAGGCAAAAAATTTTATTTTTTAAAAATTCAAAATTTTACTAGTAAAATGTAAAAATAAATAAGCGATATCAAAATATATAATGTAAAATTTTATTCTGACCAACTTTTTCTAAGTCATAAAGATAGATTATCTTAGTAAAAAAAAACGTTTTATAAGAAAAATCAAAAATTTCGATCGTTAGCACATATAAAACTTTTTTTTTACTAATATAAATCTATCTTTACGTTTAAGAATTATATGTAAAATTTTATGCTAAACAACTTTTTCTAAGTTAAAAAGGTGGATTGTTTTAGTAAAAAAAAAGTTTTATATGTGCTGACTTTTGAAATTTTTGATTTTTCTTATAAAACGTTTTTTTTTACTAAGACAATCTATCTTTATGACTTAGAAAAAGTTGTTCAGAATAAAATTTTACATTATATAGCATGCTATTTTATATAAATTTTACACTTTATTATGTATAATTTTTAATTTTTAAAAAAATTTTTTTGCCTATAAAATCGTGCGATTTGATTGGCCGAACCAGGGTGCGATATGTCGCGGGTGCGACAAATTTATTTTCCCATTTATTAAATAATTACAGTATAACCTATTTATAGTAACACAAATTTATTTCGATCTTAGAATTCTGTGATTGGATTTTAACGATTTTGGGCTTGTTAGAATCCTCTCATTGAAAGAATCATTTTGGTAGTAAAATCATCGAAATTGGCCCAGTAGATCAGAAGTTATTAACAATTAAAAATTAATTTTTAATTGTTAATAACTTCTGATCTACTGGGCCAATTTTGATGATTTTACTACCAAAATGATTCTTTCAATGAGAGGATTCTAACAAGTCCAAAATCGTTAAAATCCAATTACAGGATCCTGTGATCAGAATAGATTTGTGTTACTACTGTATAAAGTTTTATAATTATAACCCATTTATAGCAACACAAATTTATTTCGATCTTAGGATCCTGTGATTAGATTTTAACGATTTTGGGCTTTTTAGAATCCTTTTTAGTGATGCGAATGGCTCAGCTTGGCTCGGCTCACGGCTAACATTTACAAGCTGAGCCGATCCTTCGGCTCTACATCCAGAGCCGAGCCGTTTATAGCCGATCAAACCTCAAGCCGAGCCGAGCTGCTAATGGTAATACGATTTCACGATAATCTTATTTTAGATTTGATTTATACGAAAGTAATTCAACAATGTCTTTTTTTTAAAATATGATTATACTAACAATAAAAATTTAATACACAGGATAAGTTTTCAATTTATTGACTGTTACGCATCAGTAACGGATTCAAGTAATCTTTATTTAACAAGAAATTCTATTTAATATTTTCAACAATAGAGAACATAGTTATAACGAAAGGTGAATTAAATAATTTGCGTTACAAATTTGAATAAATTTGTATATATGTACGTACGTA
>QKWP01003170.1:0-22810 GCA_003550325.1 Gigaspora rosea | reverse complement strand
AAAAAAAAAAAAAAAAAAAAAAAAAAAAAAAAAAAACTACTGCAACCTATTTTAAATCTATCGTCACATATTAAAAAAATAATTTTTACAGCTGCGCCGTAACATTAATACTATAAGACTCAGCGTGTACCGTCGTCGTTATACTAACTTCATCATTAAATGAAATTAAATAAGCTGTGTGAGTTTGAAATCTTAGATAACAAATCCATATTTGGTTAAGACAAAAACTTTTTTGTAAATGATCATGCACGTTATTGCGACAAAAGTTTAAACAAATCTCATACGATATATAAATATAGAACAAATATAATGCTATATGATGCAATATCATGTTTCATTGCATTTCTAGTTAGTCATGAGATTTCTTTGCCTTGCACAATGTCACATTTATAGTTGATGTTTTGCATATGTCAATTTTTGCCATACAAAAAAAAAGATCAGTGAACAGAGAACGCAGTAGTATTTGAGATGTGCGAGTAATACTAATGTAATACAGTAATTTTCAACCAATCGGAAATATATGACGTGACGTACAGTACAACTGGTTTTATCCAATCATTATTTAAGTAAGTATGACGTGTCTAACAGTACAACCGGACATGTTGAGCATTGGTCTTCCGCCAGAGTCAGTGTTCGAAATTAGTGTTCTCAGAGTTCTCATGAGAACACTGTTTTAAATTTGTGCACAGTAAAAATTTTTTTACTGTTCTCTACTAAAATTTTTTTGAGAACAGTAAAATAAAAATAGAGTTCTCATAATAATTAGTAACTACTGTACATGATTGAAATAAATGAATATGACTAATTATGATAATTTATGATCAAAATTATTAAGTTGAACTTATATGTAATTACTATAGCATGGATGAAATGTATTTTCATATTTAGATGTTTAACTGATACTATTTATGCTTTTATAGGTAATATTAGAATATTAGTTCATTAGTTATTATAATGTGAAAAAAGGTACATATATTTCAATATATTTATGGTATGATATAGTTTTTTTTTTTTTTTTTTTTTTTTTTTTTTTTTTTTTTTTTTTTTTTTTTNTTTTTTTTTTTTTTTTTTTTTTTTTTTAGTGAGCATAAATGAGAACATAAACAATAGGTTGAGAACACTCATAGCTATTATGCTGTTCTCATGATAACAGTGTTTGAGTCTGAAATTTCGAACACTGGCCAGAGTACCCTAGCCATGGAAAGTTCAGGTCATGTGACGATCTACAGTAAAATTAGCCAATAACGATTTCCAATTGGTGTAACTTAACACGATTAGGAAAATTCAAAACAAACGTTCGCTCTAAAGAAAATTAGAAGAAATCGCTTATTAATCGATTTTACTATATATAACACTAATTCCAACCCCTAACATAGATACTAACCCTAATCTAAATAAACTTAAAAGATTTTTATCAATTATTACGTGACCTGAACTTTTTTTGCCATGGCTAGGGTACCCCTTCCACCACGCTCCGGTGCAAACTACTAGGTTGGATATAATTGATTAATTTGTACAAATCTTAATTTGTACAAATCCAACAGTTAGCAAAAGATAAAGTATCATGCATGGATTTAAAGAATGGTATTATGTTTAAATAGAAATTTATTAATTATTATTTATTATACAGTATTTTAGGATCATGGATTACAAGGAATATTAAGGATCCATTTAATTATTGTTTCTTTAGCACCGGAAAAGTATAATTTATATACATTTATTTATTAACAAACCCGTAACCAACAGCAGATCCCACATATTATTTATAACACCGTGACAATTATAACTTCTTAGGATAATTTGCGAATTCTCCAATATCCCACGCGGGATACACGAGATAGTTTACGACATTCTAAATTTCCTTTATAAAAATTTTTCGGTGAATCTCTATTTGGCGATGCCCATCACTACATAAAAGAGACCCGAAATCCAGCTTTAACAATCAATCCATCCAAATATTATAATTGAACTTGCTGGGTTATAAATTTCCAACCAGTGAATTTATCAAATGCAAAAAATAATAATAATAATAATAAATACTAGTTTGTAACTTGTCATTGCATAGCGGTTTAAAAGTTTATTTATGTTCATCTAGGATATAGTCCTGAATGACGTAATCAATGTGACAACTAAATTCCAGTAAAGCTTATAATTGGAAAATGTCCTAATTTCATCGAATTCAAGTTTACCGTATTTGCACAAGAGGGAAATTATTATTGTTTACATTTGATTAAATTTCAAATTACGTTATAATGTCTTTGCATTATTAAAAACTCTTTTTTTTTTTTTTACTAAGATAATCCACTTTGGCCGTTTAAGTAAACTTGGGCACCCCCTTATTTGGTGACAGTTTAAAGGTGTGACTATATAAAGGTATTCTGCAGGAAGTTTCCAGAGAGGTGCTTAAGATATTTTAATCAATCAAACGCGGTATTGTACATAGCGTAGTTGATTACCGTATAACCGCAAATAACGCGCAGGGGTGTAATCTCGAATTTTGCCTAAACAAAAAGATGTTTATCAATCCGATCAGAAAAATTTTGCTTATACCAACTATTTTTGGAAATGACATACCTTATATTGTGTTATGGCAATTTGTCAATTTGTTTTATAGGCCTTCACTATCGACATTAATATATTACCATTTATTTACGAACATTAGAAAACTTAAAGAACGATAAATAATTAAAAGAAACAACAAATGCAGCTGGGTTGACGTTCCTCATTCCTTTTTATATTTGCTAAATTTTTGATGACATTTAATATCATAAACCATTTACGTACATTCGATAAATCTATTGTAGTAATTATTTCTGAATAATTCGTGCAAATTTATTAGTACTATTTATTTTTATTAAAACGTTACGTGAATAATTAAATTGCGTCATAAATATTTGTGCACTATCAAGATAATTAGAAAATCGCATCTAGGTGATGCGCTTGAGAATGCCTTTAAATCATGGTAAAAATCACCATAAATGCACTTTAAAATTTGCAAATCCCTAGTTGTTCGAACGACATTGCAGGAAACAACTATTTTTATTTATTGAAAAAAAAATCCTCAAATATTTCAATAAAGAAAAAAAAAACCAGAACGATTTGAAAACTAATTTCCCGACAGGCCATTTACCTGACATCACACAGGGTGATAATTTACCAGTAATATATATGAGTGTCGCTTTCAAAAAAATTTTTTTTTAGAATGCTGTGTTTATAAGAATGTTCTATGATTGTTCTCTCAATTTATTGATTGTTATCAGTTTGAATTTAGTATCATAAAAAGGTAATGGTTAAATGAGATACAAAGAAAGAATTAAGACGAACTACAAAGTGTCGACCCACAAGTAATACTATTTATTATGTGATTAATATAATCCTAACAAAATGAATTTAAACATTATAGTTATATTTATTTATCTTCAAGATTCTTACCCTTACAATTAGATTAAACTATGTTAATGTAACCACTTGTTTGGCATTAATATTATGTGAGTGCATTTCATGGTACCAACGAAATAACAACATCGAGGGACCGAGACGCAAATGTTGTCATTAAATAATTGTTAAATATTGTAAAGAAAAATTCATATCACAGAATAAATTAAAATTATACCTAAATTCTTTACTGCAATAAAATGAACGCAAATAAAGATTCTCGAATGCTGACATTTGAAATTTCTATGCTCTTATTCATCACTCTATAGTTAATGATGGAATATTGGCCAAATATTTCAGATAACCACAGATCATTTTGAGAAAAAATTAACAGTAACTAACTAAACAATTTCTTTCCTAAATAAAAATGCATAGATTACTTGATTGCACGATTTTCCATTGACAATAGTATTAGAATGTAAATTTAATAGCGATAAATGTCCTGATGGATTATTTTTGAAATCTGATAACCCTTTGAGAATGAAATTATAATTCGATCCGCAATTCGTTGAACATTAATATGCACTTCAGCTTGTACTCTCGACTAATATTACAACTTGTCTTTTATTTTCATACTGTATAAAAATGAGTCAAGAATTCTTTTGCTTTCCGAAAGAATAACATATGTAAAAATAAAAGTGGTGAACAGTTGTCGAAATTATTATATTAATTGTGAAATTACAATTCCTCCTAGACTATAACACATTTGCCATATAAACTTTAACATCTCAAGATAATTGCGCAGTAAATAATCGATGAGATCTTTGATTTAGGGTGTTCGCAAGCAGATTCATCAATGCGATTAGCTAGTGATCAAGATGTTGCTCAAATAATTACGATTAATTGAGAGTTAACGCGGTTAATTGAAGAACCACTTGTTAAAAATTCGTGAAATGCGGATTTTAAATTTTTGCCAATTACCTCCAGATTTTGTTTGTCAAAATGATAACTCATTTGGTTAGTTTATTGATTTTGAGGTTAATTTAAGATATGTTGTGATTTTTACAACATTTCCAAAAATGCATTAAAAGTCATTCTTTCCAATGATAGTTTTGGACTAAAAAATTAAGCAAAATTAGCATCGGCGAAATGTATATTATCATTAAAAAACTTTTCCCAATTTAACATAAGTTCCATCGACGAATAATCATTGTTTGCCTCAATGAGTGCCAATAAAAATTTATCTCTATTTTCCTTTATTTATTTTTTTACGATATCAGGGATCTCTTTTAATCAAAATATATAAATATGGCCACTTATATTACAAGAGACCCGAACTCAGTATTATTTTCTATTTTGAGCAAAAACAAATGCTAATTATCTTTACCGTAAATTCTCGAAATAGCGGGCATCTGCACGCTATTTTGAATACCTGCGCATTATTTCGAGTACGCCCATGAGCGTTATTAATTTTTTGAAATGCTAAATTATAAGGTCAATTGTTGACTTTAATAAATTAAACTATACACATAACGTGATTTTAATGTATAGAGCGCGTTATTTCGGGCTGCGCATGGGCGTTATTTCAAAATCACTTATGCTATTTTTAGAGTGCGCGATTTTTGAAATAACGCCCATGCTCGCTATTTCGCGAATTTACGGCATCATCTTTTTCTAGTGACCGATTTCAGAATGGTATACATATGGCTAATATTTACGGGGACTCTAATTCGGTTTTACTAGCCTTTATTCGTGATCTAGTGATCATCTTTTGGTACGTAAATTACCATTTGGATCATGATCCCAAATACGAGCACCAACTAGATCACCATTCAAAAGTTTTCTAATACAGTAGTAAGTTCCCATTAGTCTTTTCTATTGTTTCTTTTACTGCTACATTAGATAATATATTAATGTATTAATTTATTAACTAGCAATAGAATTGAATGGGAGAAATAAATTTTTGATATCAAGTTTTAAATTCACAACAAATCTTAAATTTGGTTCTTAAGAATCTACCGAGGATTTTGAAAATTCGTACTGTACTGCCATTTTATCAAGATATACACGTATTAACGTTAGATAATTTTTTTAGAACGAAAAATAGCGATCGGTCAAAGTCGGATTAAATATTTTCGCCCGATATATAAATATTTAAATCGGAACATCTCAGGTTTATATCAAAAAAATTTCTCAATCCTGTTAGTGATTTGAGTTCATTATTTTCTACGCCAGAAAAACCGGTTCATTATATCAATAGACAATAATGTTAAAACCAACCAAGTCACTTCGTAATTAAATTTTTAGAAATAAAAAGTTTTACTTATAACAATATCCAACTTAAATATAATTTTTTTTTATATATAATAATTTCAAGAACATACAAATTAAATTTTGTTAACTAAAAATATTAATAGATAAAAACTATGGCTTCAAAATGTATTAAAATTTTATCGTATACTTGAATTTAAAAGATTTATTTACCTTGTTTCTGCTTTTTTTTTTTATTTTAAACTTATTCAATTCGTTATTTGTAAATCTTCAACATCCAATTTATTCAAACCACTATCTGTTAAATAAATTATAATTAATAAAGAATAAAATTTATTTACTTTATATAACAAATATAAATTACCTTGATAAGAAGACGTAGTAAATTCAATAAATTTGCTTTTATAACTACCATCAGAACCATCAGAACCATCAGAACCATCAGAACTATCAGAATATGATTGTATATGTATACTCTGGTTTTTTAATATTTCATCTGATTTAGTCAATTCCAATAAAATATTTTTGTCATTTTGCCATTCTGTAAGAATTTCAATGATTTTTTGTGCTGATGGACGTTTTATCGGCTCCTTTTCCCAACATTTTTTCATTAAATTTATATAGCATTGTGGTGTATCCTCTATAATTCTTGGTCGTAAATTTTCTCGACATATTTTGATTTGAAGCTGTATTCCAAATCCTTGATTATAATTTACGGATTTTCCATATAAAATTTCCCACATAATTATTCCAAATGAATAAATATCTGATGCCGTTGTATATTGGTTTCCATCTAAAACTTCTGGTGCTATATATGGTAAAATACCATAAATTCCACGTCTTTCCGCATTTAATGGTTTAGTGGTTGTTATTGAAAGTCCCAAGTCTGCAACGTAAGCACTATGTAAATTGTCTTGCAGAATATTACCACTATGCAAATCTCGATGAATAAGTCCTTGAGAATGAATCATTTGAAGATCAGAAGTAATACAATGTAATAAAGTTAATTTATCCATCCAATTCATTTTTGACACAGAGCAAAGATTTTGACGTAAGGATCCCATTGCTGCATATTCCAAGACAAGAATATAATCTTTAGAAGATTCATCTTTTGATATTCCATAACACTTTAAAAATGATGGATGCTTAGATCCAATATTACAGTATGCCTTTAACTTAATATTAAACAAAATTATATATTTAATTAGTAAATATTATTAAAAAATAATATTCATAAATTAAAATTACCCCTTGTATAAATCCTTCAACACAAGATCTCGATCCATGCAGCAATTTAAGTGCAACATTTCTCCGATAGTTTGTTCTTTTATCTGACCACATAGCAGAAAATACTGTTGCAAAACCACCTTGTCCTATTTTATTGGAATCATAAAGTTCTTTAAAAGGGATCCAACATAATGGATACCCTTCTTCAACTAATAATTTTTTTACGTCATCATCAATATTAGAATTATCATTTGACTGTTCATTTGTGGCTAAAAGAAGTTAATTAGTAAATTTAAATTATGTATCTCAAATATAAATGTAATAATTCTTATTGTTATTTTAAATTACCCAACATTTTATTTCCCCTGATTATCATTAAAAAAAAAAGTATATTGTAAAAAATTATAGTTACGATAAAAAAACATAAAAATAAATAGGTTATTTACATTTGATACCAATAATTAGCCTTTTGTAAATCTCTTGATGCTCCAATTCCATTTCGATAACAATAACCAACTTGAAATATTCCTTCAATATCCCTCATCTCGGCGGATTTTTGATAATACATGAATGCCATATGTTCATCCTTTTCAATCCCAATTCCATGTTGATAACACAAACCAACTTGAAATGTTCCATTGTTATTTCCTATTTCTGCAGATTTTTGATAATAATCGAATGCCTTATGTTTATCCTGTTTAGTCCCTATTCCATCTCGATAACAGGTTCCAAGGTTATAAATTGCATCAGAATTTCCCATATCAGCGGATTTTTGATAATGAATGAATGCCTTATGTTCATCCTTTTCAATTCCTATTCCATGTTGATAACAATATCCAAGGTCTTTTATTGCAGTAGCATTTCCCATCTCGGCAGATTTTTGAAAATGAATGAATGCCTTATGTTCATCTTTTTCAATTCCTATTCCATCAAAATAACAGTCTGCAAGATTATATATTCCACCAGCATTTCCCATCTCGGCAGATTTTTGATGATGAATGAATGCCTTATGTTCATCCTTTTCAATTCCTATTCCGTGTCGATAACAATATCCAAGGTTATTTATTGCAGTAGCATTTCCCATCTCGGCAGATTTTTGATAATGAATGAATGCTTTATATTCGTCCTTTTCAACCCCTATCCCATGTTGATAATTGTATCCAAGAACATTTATTTCAGTTGAGTTTTTATTCCCCATTTTGATATTGAATATGAAAAAAAAAAGCAAAAAGACGAATCTGCATTTTAAATATTGGTTTATGTAATTTAACGCGCATATGCAACCCATCTGATAAACCAATCAGATCGTAGGATCAGGTGTAACGTGAAATCGAGAAAAAATAGCGAACTTTTAAAAAATCGCCTGTGGCTCATAATTTTGCTTATGAAACCACTCTTAGTGCTCTAACAAAAAAATTCCTTGCAAAATTTTATTATAAAATCCCTTTTCTCGCCTACCCACTATTCTAACCTCACCCTAACCTAACTAACAATTGATTTCACGTTACACCAAATCATATGAGGTGCACATGCGCAAAAATATTAAATTCTTAAATGGTTATTTAGAGTAGCACAGAACCCATTATGTACATTGTCGCACAAAACCGAATGTTATAAGCCATGGTCGTGAAATTCATAACTCCAGAGATTTTATTTACAAATAACGATATCAAATACCGCATTTTGATAAAAGAAACACGCTAGAGGAATTAATACTGCTAAAATAATCTTTATTTTCGAATCATTCGGATTTTTCCTTTATTAAAACATTCGTTGCTTTTTTTTCTAATAAATTGAAATAGTTATTTTTTGCAATGTCGTTCAGACAATTGGGAATGTGCGCGAATTTTATATTGTATCAGTGGTAAACTGGTTAGCTTAAAGCATCTCCTGGATGCGATTTTCTAGTGATCTTAATAGCGCATAAACATTATGGCGTAATTTAACTATTCACATAACGTTATATCATACGAATAAATTGCTAGTAATTACTACAGACCTCAATTAATTATTGTTTAAGCAGGATTCATCGATTGTAAGTGGTTTATGATATTAAATATTATTAAAATATATCAACCCGTTGTTTATTTATGTATTTTACTAATTTCAGTATAATTATTCAATTTTTCAAGGTAATTATATATTGTATCGCTGAAACTAATTATTTTTATTTGCTAGAAAACTATTAATAAATAACACTATTCTAGTGTTAGTAACGTAGCTATAAAGTTATACCAAAAATGGCTTAGACAAAATTTTTCTGATCGGGATTGATAAACTTTATTTTTGACGTATAAACGTACAGTACCGTTTTGATCATTTAATATAATTTTCTACACACTTCGACCCTTTAATTAAGCATTTGAGAATGTTCCGAATCCTTTTTTTTTAAATCGACAAGTGTACTTAAATTCCGAAATAGGTGGCTATCAACTTATTCATTAGATTGCTTTATACGAGTTGCAAGAATATGCATTTTTATCATGCAATATATTTGAAAGTTTATTTAACAACTTTTTCGATGGTAAATCAGCTAATTGACACGAAAAGATGATTACTGTGAAGTTTTACAGGTTTTACTAATAACGATTTTTAAGTCGTTATTTGACCAGAGAAACCTTGGTTTATAAAATCTTGAAACATTGATAACTCCATAATGCAACTTATTTAATATAGTGTATATAGTAGAATATATTATTAGACTAATGAATAAAAAACTTTGGGAAAATTGAATTTAAATGCTTTTATTTAAAAATTGAATAGATGGATCCCCAACATCAAAAAGGAATAGATTCATAGGCAAATAATTTTTATAAAATTACAGAATTAAAATTTTTTGCCACAGCCTCTTTTTTATTAACTTCAAGTTGGTCGAAATTTTTACGATTTGAGTGGATATAAAATTTCGTTGACTTAAATTTAACTATAATCAACTTAAGTTGTTCTAACTTACAGTTGTTACATTAAAAATCGACCTAGGCTTTTCTTCAATCGGTGAAAATTTTAAAAATAACTTACATCGGGAAATTAAAAACATTAATAATCTGCAGTGATCTTCAAGTTTATCAAATCAGTGCAGAATCTTGTTTAAAAAATTGCAAAGATCTTCAAAATTTAGATTTTGCAGTTATTCGCAGATTTTTTGACTAAAATCTGTGCAAATTTTTAAAATTATAATCTTCGCAGGTTATAATAGGTGCCGCCTATTATAATCTGTGATAATCTCCACAATTATAACTACTATACTTACCTGCCAGTAAGAACACAATGGGAAAAACAATAAACAAAACAAAACAATAAATAAAAAAACGCGTTTTTTTTATTGGATAATCCTATACAATGCACCCTGCGATGTGCTAATTTATCGCAGTATATAGGTAAACATAATTTGTAGATCTGTGACAAATAATTTTATATAAATAATATAAGGTCAGTGTTAGGGTTGGGTTAGGGTTAGAGAGAGCAATAGCTTATAACATAATTTTGCAAAGAATTTTTTTTGTTTGAGCTTGAAAAGTGGTTATGTAAACGAAATTTTTTGATATTACGAATGTTTGAAAATATCATTACACAAAGAAATTTGCATGTTACACCTGATCTTCAAATTTAATTGGTAGATCATTTGGGTGCGATATACAAGCGCAACGCAGGGGTATAAAGCCTAGGAAACTCCTTTTTATTTTTATTTTTATCATTTTTTAAAATTTGAATAAAACCAATGGTGGGAATAAAAGTAAATTTCCGGTTATTCCCATAAGAGATAACCAGAATTTAATTTTATTCCCATGCACGTACATACATGTACACTTTTTTATTTTTTATTATTATTATTTTTATACATTAATTTTTTTATTTTTTAGTAACGTTTAATTTTTTATTATTATTAGTAAATGTTTTATTATTTATAAATGGTTTTTTTTCAAAATTTTTTTTTCTTTTTTTTCGAATTTTATTTTTTTTTTGAATTTTTTGTTTTTTTTCAAAGATTTTTTTTTGAAATTTTTTTTCGAATTTTTTGTTTTTTTTTTAATTTTTTAATTTTTTTTTTATCGATTTTTTTTAATTAATCTATTTTTTTTAAACTTTTTTTTAACTTTTTTTTTAACTTTTCCGGTTTTTTATTTTAAATTTTTTAACTTTTTTTTATTTTTTTTTTATTATAATTTTTTTTTTATTATAATTTTTTTTTATTATAATTTTTTTATTTTTATTTAATTCTTTTTTTTTAACATTTTTATTTTTTTTAGTTTTTTTTTCTTATTGTTAATTTATTTTTATTTTTTTTAATTTTAACATTTTTTTTAATTTTTTAATTTATTTTTAAATAATTTATTTTTTTGGATTTAATTAGGCATCGCACGCTGCGATATGCTTGTATATCGCACCCAACGATCTACCAATTAAATTTGAAGATCAGGTGCAATGTGCAAATTTTCTTTGAGTAACAAAATAAAGAAATTTTTCTAAAATTTGTAATATCAAAAATTTCATCTACTTAACCACCTTTCACACTCTAACAAAAAAAATTCCTTGCAAAATTTTGGTATATGCCATCATCTACTCTAACTTCTAACACTAACTCTTACCCTTACCCTAACCTTATATTAATTTAAATTTTTGTTATATAGAACTTAGTTACACAGATCTACAAACTATATTTACATATTGTGTACGATGAATTAGCATATCGCAGGGTGCCTTGCATTATTTATTCTATTTTTTTTATGTCTTTTTTTTTTATTATTACGTTTATTTTTTTTTATTTTTTTTAATTTTTTTTATTTTTTAATTATTTTTAATTATTTTTAATCTTTTATTTAATTTTTATTTAATTATTTTTTTCGATTCTTATTTTTATTCATTTTATTATTTATTCTTTATTTTATTTATCGTCCCCTGGATCTATAAGATAAGTATTTTGGTTACGTTATTTTATTTTATTTTATTTTATTAAATATATTTAAATAATTTCTTTTTATTATTTTATAGATTTTTTCATTTGTGATGATAATCACTAGTTATACAAGATCAGAATGATATATAACTGATAAATTAAGTTTTTTTTTATTAAATTAAAAAAATTCTTTTTATTTTTTATACACAGTACTAATTTTTTTAAATTTTTTTTTGATTTTTGGGTTCTCGTTGTTGGAGCTGTTCACTTCAGTATCTCTCTTCTTCGCCATTGGAGTCATATAGTATTCCGGTGCTTGAAAGCTAATGCCAAATTATATATTCTTGAAGCGAAATGAGTGTGAAAGTCGATTGGTCTCAGTAAGAAGAGAATCAAGAGAAGTGGAGAGAGCGTTTTTTAGTTCACAGTGAAGCTTTGGATTTTTAGATAAGTATGCAAAGATTTGTTTCGTGGGTTTTTCATCACTAGAGCTGTCCATTTCAGTGCTTCGCCGTTGGAGTCGTCCTTTCTGGTGTTTTTTCTTTGTCGGTGTTTCTTTCATCATCGGTGTTGTCCAATCGGTGTACTTCCTTTCGTGGTGCTTCCTTTGTTGTTGGCGCTTCTTTTTTTCAGTCTTCTAGTTGGAACTTTTTCTGTCATTTGTATTTCTGTTTCTTTCTTGGTATGTATTAGGCTTTGAATTTTATTTATTTTTGTTTGTTTTTTTTTTGGCTTATCAGTAACCTTTTTTTTGTATGGTGTCTCTATGGCGTTCGTATGGTGTCTTTACGGCATTTGTGTAATGTGCAGTGGTGTCTTTATAGCATTCGTATAGTGGTGTCTTTATAGTGTTTATGTGGTGTTTGTGTAGTATCTTTATAGTATTTGTGTAGTGTTTTTAAGGCGTTTTTGTAGTATCTGTATTATGTTTTGTAGTTTTTTTTTTAATAAAAATATATTATTTTTTATTATTTTTGTAAAATTTATTGTTATTTATATGTATTATTATTTTATTATATATTTGTAATAAAATATTTATAAATTACATTGTTAAAATATAGTATAAATATTCGAATAAATTCTTTTAATGTATGAAAATTTAGCTAGCATTTAATCTTTAGATGAGCATATAGAAATTTATTTTTATTCGCTTTTGGCTATTATACTCCTGGTCTGCGCAGATTTATGTATTTTTAAAAATCTTCGCAGAATTTATAAAAAAAATTTCTTTAAGTATAGTTGTGGGGTCGGATCTTCGCAGATTTTTAATTATTGTTTTATTTTAGAAATCTGCACAGATCTGAACCTAAAAATTCTTCTGATATAGGTCAATTTAGGTCAGTTCACAGGTGGAATTTTAACCCTTTATTACAAGTATTATTTGCAACTCATATCAGGTGATTTTTGGAATACTCTAAAAATTTTGGAGTTCAAATAATATGCATATACATGGATTTGTCAATTATATGCGCCGTAATCAATGATCATCAATCATTTGATACTAGTTTAAGGGTAGAAAATTTTTTAGTCATGTGACTTTTTTGTAGCACAAACCAATCAAAATTTGAGATCAGGTATAATGTGAAAATCAAAACAATGAATAGAGCATAAGAATTAAAGTAATAAATTAAGCAGTTAGAATTTGGGTTAGATGCTTGGTTAGAGTGCTACTGATACCAAAATTTTGCAAGCAATTTTTTTTTGTTAATGCACAGTAGACGATTTTATAGATAAACTTATAAGTTATTAGTGATTTTTTATGAAAAATCATAAAAAAGCGCAATTTTTACATTACACCTGACCCTAAAATTCAATTGGTTTGCGCCTAGTTTGCGCCACAAAAAGTCACATGACAAAAAAATTTTTTGTGGGTGTGCTACGTAGGTTTTAAGAGTAGAGTATATGTAGATCAATTTTCATATGATCTTGATGACAAAATTTTTTCTTTTTAAAATTAAAGAAAATTTTATTAAGTATGTTATTTTAAAATTTATTACAAAAATTGTAGAGTAGGTATTTGTGATTCTAATGTAGTAAAATCATTAATATAGATTAGATATTCATTAAAAACATGTAGTTAAAGATTGGGTATTTTTTTTGTTTACAAAAATCATATGATAATCATATGATCTAACCAATCAAAATTAACGATTTTGTGCACCGTGACAAATTTGAGGCCACTACAGCAAACTTTGATATATACAAGTATACTTTTTTAAAATAATTTGTTTAATAAAATTTATATCTTTAGAAAGAGTATATTTTAATCTACAAAATATAAGATTTTAAAAAAAATTGATTGCATTCTTGAAAATTTTTATTAGTGGCATGTTTTTATTCTCTATATAAGATCTTGATTTGCAATGCATATCATATGAAAATTGATCTATATTGCTAAACTTATGCAGGAGGTAAGTGCAGTTTCATTTATTTTTTTTATTGTTAGTTTCTTTTTTTCATTTACTAATTTTTCTTTTTTGCAGCTTTTCGTTGAAATAAAACTCGAAATTGAGCTAGAAATAATCTAGAGTAGGAAAAAAGTGAAACTGGTATACCAGTTTCAATTATTCTTTTTCTTGTTCGTTCTTTTTTCATTTACTAATTCTTTTTTTTTTTTATAGCTTTGTCACAGAATTGAGCTGGGAATGAAGATCTGGATGATTGGGAAATTGAATCTGGTGTATAATAAGATAAGTACCAGTTTCATCTATTTTTATTTTGTTTATTACTTTTTTTTTCTCTTTGCTAACTGTTTCTTCCTTTTGCAGTTTTTTGTTATGATGAAATGTGGAATTGAACTAGAAGCAGAGAGTGGGTGGAAAAGTGAAACAATAAGATAAGTACCAGTTTCAATTATTCTTTTTTTGGTTTGTTTCTTTTTTTCACTCACTAATTCATTTTCTTTCTTTTTCAGCTTTCGTTGCTATAAAACATGGAATTAAACTAGAAATAGAAATTTGGAAGCTAGTATATAGTAAGATAATACTAGTTACAATTATTCTTGTTTGTTCTTTTTTTCATTTTACTAATTCTTTTTTTCTTTTGCAGTAAAATACACAATTAATTGAGAATGGAGATCTGGACTATAAAATATGAAATTAAGCTGAGAATAGAGATCTGAACCAGAAGCGAAGCTAAAACTAGTATATAAGTACCAGTTTCAATTTTTCTTTTAATATTTGCTTATTTTTTTTACTAATTCTTTTTTTGTAACTTTATCGTTAAGAAAATGCGAAAATATGTCTTTTTAATTTTTTTTAAATTTGCAAAATGTTAAAGTTGATGAAAAGGTCGAGCTATATAGTCATAATATAGTAATGTGGTAATTATGTTGTAAAAGAATTATAGGTGCAGGAAATATAATAAATTAAAATTTTCAAATAAAATAAAGTTTTTAATAAATTATTTTTATTATGATAATAATCACAATATTAAAATTTCATAATAAATAAAAATAGTTACAAAGTTATTTACAAATCTGAATTAAAATATATAGTGACACAAATTAAATACATATTTTGAAATTTATACTAAATTTATATCGCGAAACCCAAGTCACAAAATCTAAGCTATATATACTATAAAACTCATACTAAATATATATTGTAAAACCCAAGCTAAATACCAAAATACTAATACTAAATATATGACAAATACATCACGAAGCCCAATTTAAATATATGTCACAAGATCTAAGATCTAAACAAAACTAAATATGTGTTGCAAGATCTAAACAAAGCTAAGTGCACATCATTGAGATCTAAACAAACTAAAAAGTTAAACTTTGTGAAGTTAAATTTTTAAAAAATTAGAAAAAAATTTTTAATTTAAAATTTACTTCTCTTACTTTTTATTAAATTCAATTTTTTCTAAAAAAAACCCATGGGTTTTGAGGTAGGCTCATGGGTTTATTATATTCTTTAGAAGAGACAACAAATTTGACATGTGATTTTGGGGTACATATTTTATTTACATCCAATCAACATGTGACTTTTGCAGATCATTAAATATTTTGGGGACTAAATTAAGATCAATTCCATAAATCGACCGATATGTTTTCAAATCTTTTATTATCTAAGCTCTTTCTGTATCTCTTCGCATGTAATTTAAAAGGTTAAAAAAATCTCATATGGGTGACTGATGCTCATTACTTGTGATATCTAAATGTGATAAGTATAATATTCCAAATTTGGGGATGGCTAAAGCCAGGTGCATTTATATGTTTTTGAGTATTTAATTAAAATTAGGATAAGGATTAGTTAGAAGTTAGGGTTAGAGCTTGTTTTATAAGTAAAATTGTCTTCCTGACATTTTTTATTAATGTTTCTAGACAGGTTAAGGCATTTGTTTCTTGTATTTTTGGCATTTTTCACTTTTTTTCTTTGTTTTTGTTTTGTTGGGCTGTTCTATAAAGATCAAATTTTACAATTTGATTGGCTTTTTATTACATGAACGCACCTGGCTTTAGACAACCCCCAAATTTGGTTAAACATTCACATGATTTGTCACACAGATTACTGGGGTAAAATAAATTTGAGTGTTTAACATCCATATGATAGGCCTATCTTTAGTAAATTGTAACAGTAGGGTAGGCGCCATTTTCAGAGGTTTCTTAAAGGAAACCAAACAATTAACGAGGATATTAAATTATATAATAATTACTATAATACAATAATGTAATACGTTGAAAATTTCTTTTTATTAAGTATATAAATCGCTTTGCCAATTAGTAATTCATTTTCAATACTAGACAGCAGGTATGATTGATTGGACTAATGCTGGACTGGACTATATAAAATATATAAAAAACCCCAAAATTCTATATTAACTGCAATAATTACAAAAAAGTAAACCATTTTCAGCATGAAATATACCTTCATATTCTTTACAAAGTATATTCGTTACTGCTATTTTACCTTCTTATCCAAGAATACAGTATTACTTTGAAGATTCAAAGAAACAAGGTAGCATGGTGTTCTTAAGGTGCCTGTCCTAGGAAAATACTCTCTATGGAAAAATGCTGATAAACAAAAAAAAAAAAAGCAAATTATATACAAAACGTCGAATTAATATACCTATTCATGAAACAGTTTTTCCGATTTTCATTACTTTCATATTGTTGAGCTAAATTGAGCCATTTTAACTAAATAGTAGAAAATAAAGTTAACAAAACTAAACATATTGAAGTTATGTTAAAGGAACTTTCTAGTATACTAGCATACCTATTTTGGGACGATCTTTCGACGATGATTTGCTCCAAACTTGGAAAAAAGAATATAGCTTGTTAAATAAAGAACGTTTAAATTAGCCAATTAGATTTTTTTCTGATTATCTATTTCCACGTTACTATGTTTGGTAACACAAATTTTAAATTGTCACATACCGGTAATAACAAATTAATTTGATTGGTAAGATTTGATGTACAAAATTCGGAAAATCTTAATATGTAATTCGAAAATATCACCCAAATGAGTCAAATTAGCAAAAAGGTTAAATTTAAGAACAAAGATATTTTTTGAAAAAATGCTTGTTGAAAAGATTAATTGTTCTACATGAGATTAATAATACATATGTTGTATATACTGTAATAGGGGTTTCAAAGTTAACTTATTTTGAAAATAAGTGAGAGTTCGGAAACTATTACAGTCAAACCCCACAATAGTCACATTCGTATTAGTTACAATCTCGCTATAGTCACCTTAATTTTTTTATTTAATTATATATACTATATATAAATTTTAGCTCGCATTAGTCACAATCTCGCAATAGGCACATAGAAAGTCTGATTTTGACACGTGACTATGACTGTATTTCTAGGTTGATATTCAAAATCAGAAAATGAAGTAGAAGTTATCCGGTGAAAAATAAGCATACTTATTTTGATAGAATTTCGAAAGAAAATTTACGATCATAAAAGAATTCATTATTATATAAATAAGCTTACACATATGGGCTGATTTAAGTAATTTATAAGTAGAGTTTATTTTTTTTAAAACTTTAATGTTAAATAACATCTGATCTACTGATCTGTTTTAAATAATTTTACTACCAAAATGTTCACCTCTTTGAGACGATTCCAACAAGCCAAAAATTATTAAAATTCAATTACAGGATTGCAAGATAATGTGTTATCAAATAGTGACGCACCTAGAGTGGGGTTGATTGGTTAGACATAGGACTAACCAATTAATCCCACCTCCTAGGTGTGTTACTATTTGACAGTACATTATTTTGAGATCCTGTGATTGGATTTTAATGATTTTGGGCTTGTTGGAATCGTCTTAAAGAGACGAACATTTTGGTAGTAAAATCATTTAAACAGACCAGTAGAACAGAAGTTATTTAGGCTTAAACTGTTTAAAAAAATAAGCCAACTTATAAATTACTTAAATCAGCCCATATGAAATAAAAATAAAATAAAATTTATAGGTAGTGATACAGGTCGACCCCGACCTGACGGCCGGGTCGATGGGCGGGTCGACCCTCAGCCCGCACCTTTGTGGGCCGGCCCAGTTTATAAGAGAAGTGTTAGAATCATTTTTCTTCTAAGCATATTTTCAGACTAGAAATTGAATAAAAATCGGCTAGTCGTTTATAATAATGTAAAAGAAGTTGGCTTATTTAGGTGATGAATTGGCAAATAGCAAATATAATATAAGGATCAGAAATGTTCGTTGCATAGACAATCAATCAACATAAAATACTAACGTGCCTCAAGGACAAACAGAATAAAAATTAAATCGTTTAATATCACAAGAGTTTGACAAGAAACTCCTGATGGCCTTTTGCGCGTTTAATATGATATGTTGACTGATTTTGATCAGAAAAAAATTACAATAGCAAAAGGTCGGCCCGGTCGACCGGCCCGAGCTTTTTTAGGATCGACCCCGGCCCACGATTTTTTCATCGACCCGTATCACTATTTATAGGTCATGGATTTTGAAATAAATACGCCACTGATTTAATTCGAAATTGGCAACATGTCTGAAACACCCTATTATATTTATTTACTTATCCTTATAATTAGATCAAACTATGTTAATGTAACCACTTGTTTGGCATTAATATTATGTCGAGTGCATTTCGCATATGTATAACCACACCGAGGAACCGAGACGCAAAGTGTTGTCATTAAATAATTGTTAAATATAGTAAAGAAAATTCATATAACAGAATAAACTAAAATTATACTTAAATTCTTTACTGTAATATTTTTTAAGCAGGCAAAACAAATAGCACCTATTTCTAGAACAATATAACGTGAATTAAATAATTAGGCAAGTAAAAAAGAATTAATAAATTTCTCAGCCAAGATTAATGCAAATACGGATTCTCGAATATTTTCAGATGACCACAGATCATTTTGAAAAAAAACAAACTAAAAAATTTCTTTCCGAAATAAAAATGCACAGATTACATGATTGCATGGTTTTCCATTGGCAATAGTATCGTTATTATTGAATTAGGTATTAGGAAGTAAATTTAATAGTGATAAATATTCTGATGGATTATTTTTGAAATCTGATAACCCATTTAGAATGAAATTATAATTTGATCCACAATTCGCTGAACATTAATATACACCTCAGCTTGTACTCTCAACTAATATTACAACTTGTCTTTTATTTTCATATTGTATAAAAATGAATCAAGAAATCTTTAGTTTTCCCGAAAGAATAACATATGTAAATATAAAAATGGTGAACAGTTGTCAAAATTATTATATTAATTGTAAGATTCCAATTCCTCCCAGACCATAACACATTTGACCATATAAACTTCACATCTCAAGATAACTGCGCAGTAAATAATCGATGAAATCTTTGATTTAGGGTATTCGCAAACAGATCCATCAATACGGTTAGCTAGCGATCAAGAGGTTGCTCAAATAATTACGATTAATTTAGAGTTAACGCGGTTAATCAAAGAACCACTTGTTAAAAATTCATTGTGTGAAATGCGGATTTTAAATTTTTCCAATTGCCTTTAGATTTTATTCATCGAAATGATAACTCATTTGGTTGGTTTATTGATTTTCAGACTAATTAAAGATATGGTGTGATTCTTCAAATTCCTTCAAATAAGATTTCATAATGACAACATTTCCAAAAATGCATTAAAAGTCATTCTTTCCAATGATAGTTTTGGACTAAAATTAGCATTGGCAAATATAGATTATAATTAAACAATTTTTCCTCATTTATCATAAGTTCCATCGACGAATAATCATTGTTTGCCTCAGTGAGTGCCAATAAAAATTTATCTCTATTTTCTTTTATTTATTCAATCATTTTTTTTACGATATCAGGAATCTCTTTTAATAAAAATACATAAATATGGCCACTTATATTACAAGAGGCCCGAACTCAGTATTATTTTCTATTTGAGCAAAAACAAATGCTAATTATCTTTACCGTAAATTCTCGAAATAGCGGACATCTGCACGCTATTTTGAATACCTGCGTGTTATTTCGAGTACGCCCATGAGCGTTATTTGAATATAGGTTAATTTTTTGAATTGCTAAATTATAAGGTCAATTGTTGACTTTAATAAATTGAACTATACACATAACGTGATTTTAATGTATAGAAGGTGCGCGTTATTTCGGGCTGTGCTGGGCGTCATTTCCAAGTCACTTATGCTATTTTTATAGTGCGCGATTTTTGAAATAACGCCCATGCCCGCTATTTCGCGAATTTACGGTGGATTTTAATTCTTGAACACTTGATTACCTCGTGATCTAGTGATCATTGTCATGCCGAATATTTAATAGCAATAGAATTAATAGAATTGAATGGCAGAAATAAATTTTTGATATCAAGTTTTAAATTCACAACAAATCTTAATTTGGTTCTTAAAAATCTACCGAGGATTTTGAAAATTCGTACTGTACTGCCATTTTTATCAAGATATGTACGTATTAACGTTAGATAAGTTTTTTTTAGAACGAAAAATAGCGATCAGAAAAAATAAATTTCTTGTCTCACCTTTTTAGAAAAAAGGGGAGTAGCTGCTCTAAATGTAAATATTACTTGAAAATTGACCTAGGATTAAATATTTTCTCCTGATATATAAATATTTAAATAGGAACATCTCAGGTTTATATCAAAAAATTTCTCAATCTTGTTAGTGAGTTGAGTTCATTATTTTCTACGTCAGAAAAACCGGTTCATTATATAAATAGACAATAATGTTAAAACCAACCAAGTCATTCGTAATTAAATTTTTAGAAATAAAAAGTTTTACTTATAACAATATCCAACTTAAATATAATTTTTTATTTTATATATTAATAATTTCAAGAACATACAAATTAAAATTTTGTTTACTAAAAATATAATTAAATAAAAACTATGGCTTCAAAATTATTAAAATTTTATCGTATACTTGCATTTAAAAGATTTATTTTACCTTGTTTCTGCATTTTTTTTTTTATTTTAAACCTATTCAATTCGTTATTTGTAAATCTTCAACATTTAATTCATTCAAATTGCTATCTGTTAAATAAATTATAATTAATAAAGAATAAAATTTATTTATTTATATCATAAATATAAATTACCTTGATAAAAGGACGTAGTAAATTCAATAAATTTGCTTTTATAACNGGTCAAAGTCGGATTAAATATTTTCGCCCGATATATAAATATTTAAATCGGAACATCTCAGGTTTATATCAAAAAAATTTCTCAATCCTGTTAGTGATTTGAGTTCATTATTTTCTACGCCAGAAAAACCGGTTCATTATATCAATAGACAATAATGTTAAAACCAACCAAGTCACTTCGTAATTAAATTTTTAGAAATAAAAAGTTTTACTTATAACAATATCCAACTTAAATATAATTTTTTTTTATATATAATAATTTCAAGAACATACAAATTAAATTTTGTTAACTAAAAATATTAATAGATAAAAACTATGGCTTCAAAATGTATTAAAATTTTATCGTATACTTGAATTTAAAAGATTTATTTACCTTGTTTCTGCTTTTTTTTTTTATTTTAAACTTATTCAATTCGTTATTTGTAAATCTTCAACATCCAATTTATTCAAACCACTATCTGTTAAATAAATTATAATTAATAAAGAATAAAATTTATTTACTTTATATAACAAATATAAATTACCTTGATAAGAAGACGTAGTAAATTCAATAAATTTGCTTTTATAACTACCATCAGAACCATCAGAACCATCAGAACCATCAGAACTATCAGAATATGATTGTATATGTATACTCTGGTTTTTTAATATTTCATCTGATTTAGTCAATTCCAATAAAATATTTTTGTCATTTTGCCATTCTGTAAGAATTTCAATGATTTTTTGTGCTGATGGACGTTTTATCGGCTCCTTTTCCCAACATTTTTTCATTAAATTTATATAGCATTGTGGTGTATCCTCTATAATTCTTGGTCGTAAATTTTCTCGACATATTTTGATTTGAAGCTGTATTCCAAATCCTTGATTATAATTTACGGATTTTCCATATAAAATTTCCCACATAATTATTCCAAATGAATAAATATCTGATGCCGTTGTATATTGGTTTCCATCTAAAACTTCTGGTGCTATATATGGTAAAATACCATAAATTCCACGTCTTTCCGCATTTAATGGTTTAGTGGTTGTTATTGAAAGTCCCAAGTCTGCAACGTAAGCACTATGTAAATTGTCTTGCAGAATATTACCACTATGCAAATCTCGATGAATAAGTCCTTGAGAATGAATCATTTGAAGATCAGAAGTAATACAATGTAATAAAGTTAATTTATCCATCCAATTCATTTTTGACACAGAGCAAAGATTTTGACGTAAGGATCCCATTGCTGCATATTCCAAGACAAGAATATAATCTTTAGAAGATTCATCTTTTGATATTCTATAACACTTTAAAAATGATGGATGCTTAGATCCAATATTACAGTATGCCTTTAACTTTAATTTTTTTTTTTTTTTTTTATACAACGAGGTCTATCCTCTAATTCTTTATTAATTCAATTTATAGGATTATACATCGTATACATCAAAAGAGAAT
>QKWP01003169.1:9118-26862 GCA_003550325.1 Gigaspora rosea | reverse complement strand
TGCCTCATTTCGCCAGTTGACAGGTGGATTATCAATTAATATATAAACTTTTTGCTCAATTTGATTGGCTAATAAAAGTGTCAGGTGTGGGTGGGTGGGGGTAGCCCCTTAAGAGATGGAAATCACCTGATTTACGGCAGCTCCCTAATGCATCGAATAGGTATAGATTTGCAATATTACATACGTACATACATACGTACATACTACATATAAATTTTATTTTCAAATTTCATATAAAATTAACAAAGATTTCAAATTATTTACATACAGCAATGAAGAATCAGAACAACAAGCTAGTAATTTGCTAGGATCGGAGTACCAGCCTAATAATTCATCTGAAATTGAAGAATTGGAACATGAACTGATAATTCACCAGAAATTGAAGAATTGGAACACCAAGCAAGAAATTCATTCATCAATTTTTTGGAAGGAATGAGAGAAGATTATGGAAAACAAGATCCTCAACTTTGCATGGCACTTAATAAATTTTCAAAAAGAGATAAAGTAGCTAAAACACAATCAATTCCACGTTTAACTACTTATCTCTACGATGTTAATCGTAATTCAGATCCCTTGGTGCATGTTAGAGGTAGCAAAAAGACTCCTGTGCAAGTAGAATCTGTAAAACAAAGAAAAACTAAAAGCACAAGTATCAAGCAAAGGCATTCACAAATTACTGATGAGAATAATCAATATAATATTCCTAAAGGCAAAGCAAGAAAGATGGGTAAAAAAGGCCACAATCTAAGCAAAAATGTTCAAGCCAACATATTGAACTAAATGTATATCTAAATTTATTATTTATCTTAATAAAGATTTACTTGAATATTAAATTTAAGATAAATTATGTTTTACATTTAATAAAGGTCTCGAATTAACTAATTGGTGTATATAATTTTAAGTCTTAAAATTTTAGATTAGTGTATTACTTTAATAATTTAGTATATTGATATTATTATTCTAAGATTCAATTTAATTTAGTATATTGATATTATAATTCTAAGATTCAATTTAATTTAGTATATTGATATTATTATTCTAAGATTCAATTTAATTGAAATCTTCGATGTTATAAAGTTAGGATGAAATAAATATGTATATGCAAATATATTCGCAATGGAAATATTTCTTTTTAACTTTAACTGATGCTAATAAATTTGGTCTTGAAGTATTATATAAGTGTATTTAATTATTCTTTAACTTTTCTTGTATTTAAAAGTTAAGCTTAAACAAAAATTTTTTATTCATATAAATCTCTTATTCAAATAGTTGTGAGATATGCTTTTAAGTGAAATTTTTTAATATCCGGTTAATTTATTGTTGGCTAGTATTTGGAAATTTTTTGAGAAATAATAAATCTACATAACTAGTCTAAATTTCATAATAAAGGATAAAAATATCAGATTAAAAATTTAAACACGTATTTACTATTCTTTAGTTATGGTTTTGCACATTTTATATTTTTTATACATGGAAATTACTTCATTGGTAGTGTCACAATTTGAAATTGTGACATTAGAAGATTCAGATTTCCCGATTAGTTTACCCTCTTGTAGATAGATCTTTTCTTTATTTAGTATAAATAACTTCATTTCTATTTTGCATATTTTATTAAATGTTAGTCAAAATCTGTGTAAACTTAATGATATACATATAATAACCCCTTTTTGTAAAATCTTCATAACACGTTAACGTGTTAGCACGTATATGTGTTAAGGGGCACAAATTTCAAATATTCTTGATAGCACGTTAATGTGCTAGGCTTAGTTGTGTTAGCACATTGTGTAGTAAACAACATGTTAATGTGTCAATTAGCACGTTAACTTGTCCCCTAATTAATTCAAATGTATATAAACGAATGAATTTGACTTCAATAAAGGGAGAGAACCTGATCCAATACAATAGACCCAATACAATACAATAGAATACAAGTAGAGAGGTTTTTTTCGATTTTACTTAAAGAAAAATAAAGGAAGTAAGCTAGTGTAGTGCTTAAGAGACCTTTATTCGAGTAAATCAGAAACTTATCTTCTAGTAACTGAAACTTATCTCCTAGTAACTATTAGAGTTAAATTGGTAAAACGTAAATACTCTCCCACCTTAATAGTCACAGTAGTTTCAATTATTTTATTAAAAAATAAATAAGTAATATGTCATTTATATTACAATATTAATATTTTTACTGTACAAAACATAGAAGTTTATTCAACATGTCAAAGAACTTAATTTTATTGGGCAATTTTGTGTTACTTTATGATGTTACACATCATATGATCGATATGATCAACATAACCTGGCACAGAAAACTGACGTGTGCTATCAGACCCAAGATCTCTAGTATAGTATTTATAATTAGTTATTATTTATTAATTTAACTAAATCAATATTTAAAAATTAGATTAGCTAGCAAATTTAAAATCAATTATTCTAGATTGGACTTTGAAAATTATTAGAAATTAAATATCTTACACACTCTTCAAGTATTTTAAGGGTAGGGTGAACATAGATCATTTTTCATATGATCTACGTGGTATATTAGATTTTTATATAGTAAATAAAAAAATGCTTCTGATAAATTTTTTTAAGGTTTTGACCAATTTGTATAAAATTTATATAATAGGTAGTTTTAAATAGTTTGTTTATAATAATGAAGTTTCACAATATCCATTGCTTTAAAAAAAATTAACTTTACATATAATTAAATTTTTGTAGAATGCTATATGAGTTTTGTAGGTTGTACAAAGAATTGATTGGTCAAATCATATGATGTTTATATGTAAATCATATGATATCATATAAATTGGTTACACAAAGTTGATCTACAATCGATTTTATATGAAATTGGAAATTTGTACACTCTACTCTTAACTTATAATCAAATCTAGATAAGCCTTGGCCACTTTGGTTGGTTTAGGCTACAGATAAGTACTAGGCCTGCATTTGTTTATCTAGCTATATGAGGTGATTTCAATAAAAACAGCCCATTTTTACAATTTTTTGAAAAATGAGTTTTTATTAGATTCACATAAATTTTGACATGATTGACATTTTTCAATTATAAATGAAAGTCGATTTGCATAATAAAAAATCAAGATAATGTAAAAGAAAAATTACAGGAGGCTGCGTAGGGTCAACATATTACGAGATTACCTGATAGTCACCTGTTTACCTTTAACTAATAAAAATCGCAAAATTTGATTAATCTCGGATCAGTCCAAAAATTAAAACAAATGATTAAACTCAATTATCTCAAAATAAAATATAAGTAAAAATGGGCTGTTTCTATTGAAATGACCCCATATGTCTGAGTTCTTTTTCTTAGCATTAGATTTAAACAATAAAATTTTTTCCAACTGTAAAAAAATTTAATAAAGATAAGAGCAAGGTCTTACTATTAAAATTAAAAAAAAATTATTAGGAATTTTTTCAAATTTTGTTTTAATCTAGCATGTATTTTATATAGTCACTTCTCTTTAATCTGAACAGGCTGTTTCAAAAGATTTGTTCAGTATAGAGAAATTTCCAAATATAAAATTTCTCTTTCTAAACTAAATATTAATATAAATTTAAGTATATAAAGAGTAACTAATAAAAAAAATAAAGATAAAAAAAATTAATAAATAAGCCTGTTTAATACATAATTTGCTATATAATGCTATAATATGTATTGTATAAAAAAAAAACTTAAAAAAAACCTATTTTTTCAATTTTGGTATTTATTATCTGGGTTGAATATCTGATCTATTGGGACACTATTATCTTATCTGGATCATAGTCTAGTTAAATATCTGACCCATCAGGTTACTATTATCTGACCTGGGTTATGGTCTGAGTTAAATATCTGACCTGTTAGCAGAGGCAAATAAATTTTTTGAAAGCAATTTTTTGAATAAAATTAAAAATTTTGACCCAAATTGAAATTTATTGAAATTTTTTAAATTTTTTCTATATAAATTTAAGGGATTTATTTTATAGCGCTATAGCATTATAATGCCATAGCACTACAGTGCTATGGTTTTATATATAATTTATTATGTATATAATTATCAGTGTTGGCTTGACCAGACCAATTTGACCAATTTGACTAGTCTGGTCAAAGGACCTGTACTGGTCAAATTGGTCAAATAGCATATTTAATATAATTTTTTTTTTGTTGTTAAGGTGAGGTTTTGCCTTTATCTTTATTAATAAAATGTGTGAGATTCCTCATGGGGTTTCTCGAATTACAAATTATTATACAAGAATTAAGACTCAGACTATAGATAAACTAATTCTATCTAAATTATCTGCAACCTAAACCTACTAGAGTGGTTAAAACTCACCTAGATTTGGATTTGGAGAATAGAGTTAGTAGGACAACTATATTTGATCCAATTGTATGACCAAATGTCTATTTTTCTAAGTGCTAGCCCAAGAGGTGGGCAAGTATTTGTATTGTTTTTATGTAATTGGTCTGGTAGACCACATATACAATTATAGGTATATAGAGCTATTTAATATAATTTATTATATAATATATATATAATATTTATATAATAGACTTGACCAATTTGACCAATTGACCAATTTGACCAGACCAATTTGACCAGCAAATTTTTGGTTGACCACCATATCACCCAACACTGATAATTATATAATTTATACATGTTTAATATGAATTGATAGTGTAATAGCCACGTGATTAATGCATCGTGTTTAAGATTTTCCTAGCAGCTAGTAGGCCTGCTAGCAGGGTATAATGCGGGCCAACCCTAACTCTAAATTCTGGCCGGAAGGGTAATTCTGGCCTAAAAATTCTTAAGGCCTTAACATAATTCGGGCCGGAAGCATAATTTTGGTCCAAAATTTCAATAGATTACCACCCAATATTTCTGTCATTCAACCTGAAAATTACTTACCAGAAGAACCAGCCCAACCCTAAAATTTTAACTGCCTCTGAATAAGCAAATGCTGGTTTAAGAACATATAAAGTTACTGTTTTAGCCGTTAGAGTTGCCTGTGTCAATATACATACATGCAAGATTTTCTATTGTCAACGATATAATTTTTTGATTACACGAATTAGCCAAATAAAACAAACGTAATATGGGCATGATACCAATGACTGCTGTAACTAATTATAGCATATTTTTTAGCTTGTTACGGCTTAAACCATAATATCATTGGGACATCATTGGGATGGCACTGCTGCATCACTAATGATATGATGACACGAGCTAACCTGATTAAACAAAAAAAGTAATACTGTCTTGGCACACTAATAAAAAATGCCAGGAAAATGATTACCTTTAGGACCTTCTAATCATAGCCCTAAGCTAACCCTAACTTTATTAACTGTTAATGATATATACTATATAATCTCGAACAACGAACCTTAATAAATCGAATAAGCCACCACTATTACGAAGAATTTTTTTTAGCTAAAATTATATATCTATTAACTATTCTAAATTCTATCCACTAAATTCTTAATGCACTAGCAAAACCATAAATCTAACTACAACTTTAACTATACATCTAACAAAAAAAACCTTTCCTATGGAGACTAAGCGAAACTCAGCATGGCATATCACTAACAGTACAACAAAAGCGCCAAAATGCCAAAATCACATCAATGGTACCAACAATACACCAAAATTGATTACCAGGAACAGTGACACCAAAGGCAACAATAGCAGCGACGAATTACCTGTACACAACGCTGTTTCAAAAATGATTGCTTTTGTAACAACAACAAATACCAAGAACTACAACGCTAAGAACGATGACAAACACCAAGAACTACGATGCTGAGAATGAAGACAAACACCACGAACTATGATATTGAGAACAATGACACCATGCATGACGACACAGGAATAGCGACACCAATGACGAAATTACCTATAGCCTAAAAGAAAAATTATTTTAGTACAGTATGTAAAAAAAAAGCACTGATTATCACCTTGATTATTGTTTACTGTTTATATATCCCGTGATCAGGGTGTACAGAGCTATTTTTTTATTATTAAAAAAGATAGCACTATAGTGCTATGGCACCAAAATGCTATAACACTATAATAATATTCCCTAAATTTAATTATATGACATAAAATAATTGGCTTTTGATTGTACTATTTATATGATTGCGATTTCAAATAGTTAAAATAATTGATTTTCAAAAAATAAACATAATATCTTTTTAATTTTAGCTAGAATTACATGATTACAGATAACTCAATACTAATTCTGGCCAAAATTGAAATAAATCAAAATTTTTGCCTAAATCAATCAAAATATTTGCTTAAAATTAAAATAATATTTATGTACCTGTTTGTTGGGTCATTATTATATGATTTAGGTCATAATCTGGGTTAAATATCTGACGTGTTAGGGCACTATTATTTGAATCATATCAAAACACTAGTTATAATTAATTATTTTATTTGTAATACAAAAAAAATATTTAAACTAATTAATTTGAGTTTGAATCTGGAATAGCAAATTTATTATGTTAATTTGATATATTTAGAAGAAATATATATATAATATTTTGTTCTAAAGATTTGGTTTGGATTATCAAAAGTTCAGTATATAGATGGCCAGATTAGAAATAGGTAACTGTATTAATTAATTGTTTTCAGAATTTTTCAGATCATACTATGATTCCTATTTTTAAACTTTTAATTTTACTAAAAAAAATATATATAAACTGCTAAATTAGCCTAATTTGAATAAATTACTGTAATTTTTAATATAAATTGACTAAGTTGATTTTTGAAAAACTGGATAACTAAACTAGTTAAATTAATAAAATTAGCTAATACAAATCAACTACAAATCTACCCTGGGGTGAAAAAAAATTAAAAAAAAACAAATCCAAGAATTTTATTATAAAAACTAGCTTTATATTTCTAAGTGAAAGTCTTCAATGTCTAATTTTGCATGTAATATATTTTTATTCTAATATAATTTAAACTATAACTCTAATCTTAGTATTAAACTTATCTATTTTTGTTTTTTATAAAAAAAATTTATAATTAGGTAATATCACACTGGGTTAAAGTTAATTAAAATTATATTTGTATTCTTTATATTAGTCATGAGACATGTCTCCTTAAAATAGCCTTGAAATAAGTTTATAATAAAAATTATAATAAAAATATATGAATTTACCATAAAATTTGGGCTAAAGATCCTTCTCAGCTTAACTAATTAACTTAAAATTAAATTTTACAAACATATAGAACAAGAAAAGAAGAAAAATTTGAGCTTAAAAACCATATTGAAATTTTGTTAATTTTGCACTATTTCAAAATGTAACTTTGTAAAAACAAAATTTTACAAATTTTAAAACAGCAATTATATGTAAAATTATGCTTTGAACAATTTACTTAGGTGACAAAAGTAGGTTACCTTATAAAAAAAATGGGGTAGCAATATTCTAAAGTTAAAAATTTTTTGTTTGCAATATAAAACCTCTTTTTTTGTCAAGATAATGTGCTTTGGGCCTTAAATTTGTTTAGCATGTAATTCTACTCGTACTAAAGTTGAAATGCATTTTTTCAGACCTTTTACAAGTGAAAAATAGGGTTAAAGTTAAAAAAATTTTTTCTGAAGAAAAAAAATTTTTCTCTAACTTTAACCCTATTTTTCATTTGTAAAAGATTAGAAAAATGTGTTTTAACTTTAGTATAAGTAGAATTTTACACTGAACAAGTTTACTTAGAGACCCAAAGCAGGTTATCTTGACAAAAAAAGAGGTTTTATATTGCAAACCAAAAATTTTTAACTTTAGCATATTGCTAACCCATTTTTCTTACAAGGCAACCTACTTTTGTTACCTAAGTAAAGTTGTTCAGAGCATAATTTTACATATAAGTGCAGTTTTAAAATTTGTAAATTTTTGTTTTTATGAAGTTATATTTTGAAATAGTGCAAAATTAACAAAATTTCAATATAGTTTTTAAGCTCAAATTTTTCTTCTTTTCTTGTTCTATATGTTTGTAAAATTTAATTTTAATTTAATTAGTTAAGCTGAGAAGGATCTTTAGCCCAAAGTTTATGGTAAATTCATATATTTTTATTATAATTTTTATTATAAACTTATTTCAAAGAGACATGTCCTATGACTGATACTGTATTTGTGTGTAATAATGCCCCCTGCACATTATTTTGGACCCCTGCATGTTATTTTGAAATGTGCATGCACCTTATTTTGAGTCAAAATGTCATCTTTTTTGAAATCATGTACCAGTATTTGAAATTGGTTCCAATAAGCAACAAACACTTCAAAAACATCGAACTTACTTCAATGACAAGCTTATATTACAAACGATTAATTTACAAATAAGGCTGTTTGAAATTATAATGTGAAATATCTTTTTTGACCACCCGTATAAAACTTTTGAACAATGAAATAAAATTTATTTTGTTCAATGCAACAGTATGTGTTTAATTTAATTTAACATTCCCTTACAAAGCTTAAGTGTGGTGGGAAGGGATCAATTTAAGCAAATAGGTTAAATTACAAAAATAATTACATTATTATTGGTTAATAAACACATGGACTTATTGGAATGCTGAACGTTCTGATTGGCCTGTTTAATTTTAGAGAAGCTCTTAGAAGCATAGGGGGAGAGAACATTAAACGAAATTATAATTTCAAATGGCCTAAGTTCATTTCGTAAACAGTATATTTCCCGACAGCCCATTTCACAAACAAATAATTCTAATCAATGTTATTAGTGTTAGGTTTAAAATTAGGTTAAGGTTAAAGAAATAATAAAAAAAAACTCGCAAAATGACTGTTAATGAAATATACTGTCTACGAAGTGAACTTGTCTGTAAATTAATTGTTTGCAAATTAAGCTTGTCAGCGAAGTTAGTTCGGTAAATGTAGTATTTGAAGTGATTTGTTTGTGAAATGATTTGAACCCGCTTTGCGCACTATGCTATATAAGGTGGTGCGCATTATTTCAGAATGCGCATGGGTGCTATTTTGAGTGAAATAACTCAATTTTTAAAAAATCCAAATCCGAATTAACGCCCGGCCCGCTATTACGTGCAAATACGGTATATTTATATAGAGAACATATTTTTCAAGCTTCATGTTATCAAAAAAAAAATTTATAGAAAACATTTTAATTTGAAAAATGCTCAAATTAAAAATATTATTCTCATGAGAACATAAAACATAAGATTTTCAACACTGATTTCAATATGTTTAGCAGTATGTGTTAACACATTTTATATACGTATATTTGAAATAGAAGAAATTCTAAGGTATGCTTGATATTTCATCATAGTTAGTGGCACAAATAAAATATTGGTAAATTAATAAATGTTTTATTTGCAAATACGAACTATAATACTAAAATAAAAAAATAAAATAAAAATAAAATAAAAAAGATCAAAAATAAAAAAAATAAAAAATAAAAAATAAAATAAAAATATTTTAGCGATATAGTCCAACTAATTTTTACTTAATATAAGTCTAAACATTCATCGTCGCAATAGCTCTTTAAGACTTTATCAGATATATTGCAAACAAAGTTCTAATGGTGATTAGTCGGATATATGGCTATAAATAAAGGTATATCCAACGTGATATGGAGATAAAATTTAATATTATAAATGTTGCATATACCTTTTATAACTATATATTATCAAACTCTTCATTACGACTATTTCCTTTTTCGGTTTTGTTTTTTATTAAGGCGGTTTACGACTATTTCCAGTAGCAATCGTATGATCTTTATATATATTTTAACAAGTGATAATTAATTTGCAAAATAAGACATTTGTCAATTCAATCTCTAATTTTGAAAAAAATTACTTTGACCTCCAACTGGTTCACCACAATCCAAACAACTTAAAAGGTAAGGAACATGAATTAGTACGAAGACTTCAACAAAAGTATATCTAACCTCGATATAATCAAATTTTATTTGATTATGATAGCTCTTACCTATAGAGTTTAATTGTCACATAAGTAAAACGAATGTAACTTTTGATTGAGGTTAGATTGTAGTATTATTCAAATAAAATTACCAGTTAGTCTGCACGGCACTTCCGCAAAGATAGAGATGGCCTTTTGGACATTCATACCAATGCTAGAGTATAATTTTGTAAAATTTCAAATTAGCCTGATATGTAAAATGCAAAGTTAAATAATAATAAATATATTTACTTCTTGAAAATCGTTTTCCATTGCTTTACGTATTTCCAGCTTTTCTTCATATGTTAAAGGTCCACCCTTCATAGTGGCATCTCAAAGGTCCAAAACTTCCTAATGAATTTCTTTAATTTTTAACTTACACTGGTTCTCAAAATGTTCAGCATTCATTTTAGGAAGCATTTCATTACAAATATACTTGCATGTCCCTTCAATTTCAGAACATTTATTTTTGACAAACTGTTGAATAATAGGGGTTATTGTGCCTGCAGAAGGATATTTGAGTTTAAATCGTACTGCTTTACATTCAACTTCTGCTAATTCCAACGATGATAGAATGGCATGACAAAGATAACTACTTTGCTGAGCTGCTGTAATTATAATGTCAAGGTGTTTTTTAATTGTTTCGATTATATATTCGCCAAATTCAATCCAATTTTTTTCATTTTTTGGTTCTTCCATTTTTGATAACTCTAGAACAACCAGGAAAACTTTATGAAAGATGGCCTTTTGAATATTAACTATTTCCAGAAATGTATCAAGATATATGTGGACATCTGCTTTTGGAGTCATTAAGCCAACTTCTGCCAAAGTTTCTTGAAGTTTAAGATGTTGACGAACAGAAGAATCATAATCTGAATTATCCAAGAATTCAAAATTTTTTCTGAGATCATGTATATTTATTCGAGTTTTGAAAGTATACCTATAATAATTTAAAGTAAAAATGTATACACAGGTTGAATACTTTTTGAAGTTTAAAAGAATAAAAAGCGTTGACTTACAAAAGAGACACAGCAGCATTATATGCAAGTTTATATAGGGCAATTTAGTTTCTGACATTAATAGAATCAGCGCTCGGTATATGTAAAGAAGTATAGATATATGTCGTTCCCATCTTTTTTTTTGCATTAATGGAATAGAAAATTGTTCAAGCAGTGTATATTGTTCTACTGATATAACTTCAGGATTTAGTTGCAATGTTGAATCTTTTTCTGTAATATTCTTTTCCATGGTTTTCAATGGTAATTGAATTTCTTTAAAAATTTTTTTCGACTATTTTCCAATCTTTTTGTGGTATTTATTATATCTTTGTTTAGTTTTTTTAGCTTATTATTATATTTCACCAAAAATTTTTTGTTCTTAACATCCAAAACTTGTTTTTTTGTTGCTCTCCTATAACTATAAATACCTTTAATGGGAGCGTGGCATTGTGGACAAATTTTAGGGTCACTTGACTGTGAACTGATTGATTTGATTCGGATCTATTTGTTGTTTTTGTCCATTTCGTAATATTCCTTCATATTCATCAAATGATCGAGGCTTTCCGCTGTTTATACATGACCACAACCTAAGACTATCATTCTCTCAGAAATCCAATCTACTTTTGCAAATGTTTCTCGCATAATTAAATCAACAACTAATATTGATAATCGAAATTAAAAGTTAAATTAACAAATAACTTATAACTTTTTAATTAATAGTCTTGTCCTGAATAAACACCTTGATTTTTGACATTATAATCTGTAGTGCACTCTGCACAGTATTTTGACAGTGGACATTTCTCACCTACAATACATGGTTGAAAAAAAACCATTGATGATTAGCATAGTTTAAAATATTTTGTAAATAACACTATGAATAGGGATGGGTTCGGTCAGCTAATAGTCGGCTAGCCGATCAGCTATAGCCGTAGTCGATGTAGTCAACTATAACGGCTTAGCTGACCAGTTAGCCGATACCCAATGTTTTATTTCCTGGCTGATAAATCATAATTATTGCTTAATTCAGCATGAAGTGTACAAATTATATAGAATTATTGAAAGAAATACCCTAGCATCTTCCATATTCCCCAGGATCGCTATCACTTTTTCAATGTCACATGACCATGCCAAAAAAACTTCAAGATCGTTTTAAGTTAGTGCTAGGGTTCCTATATGACTTGAATTCAGCAAAACATATAGTAGAATTGCTCAATGAATTTTTTTGTTAGAGCGCGAAAGGTGATTTCTTATTCAAATTTGAAAAAGCGATGATCTTCTGCTTGTGTTACGTTACACCTGCTCTCTATTTCATTGACCAAAAATCACGTAATAGTGAAATTTTGACGGTCAAAATAATCTAATTCTGGTCAAATTTGCAAATCGTTGGATGAGTTTTAAACTCATCTCCAATAGGACAAATGACCTACATATTTGACCAGAATTAGATTGTTTTGGGATCTTCAATATTTTGATTATTTTGATTGGCTGTTTACAGCACGTGGCCCGAACTTTTTTTTCGCCATGGCTAGGGTACTCTAATACAGTGTTGGGAAATTGGACAATTTTGGTTTTTGGACACAGTGTCCAAAACCTGTCCAAAACTTGTCCAAAACCAAAACTAAATTTAATTGGTTTTGGACAATTATTTTATATATAATAATTTTTATTAGCCAATCAAATATTTTCTAATATAATTATACTATTTGTTTAAATAATATTCAGAAAATATAGTATAGAATTTTGGTTTATATTAAGCTTAATTCTGCAAAATTTTAACAACATTCTAGATATTATTTCAATATTTAAATCAATATCTTTTAATATAATATCTAATGTTTTTATAATATAGAAAATAATCAAAATATGCTTTAGTGAAACTAAAAAATTGCTATACAAAAATTGTAATATTGGGTAGAGTTAATAGAAATAGAACAAATTTATCAAAAAAAATTTGGTTATTTTATTAACTTTTTCTAAATGTTATTTGTAAAAGCTTAGCATAATAATTATATTAGATTTTAATATACATAATTATTTTAATCAACAATACTTAGTATTACTATTAATTTTTTAATCTCACCATAATATGTTTTGATTAAGATATATAAATATAAAACTTAGATTAATCTTTATTATTTATTTACGAGTTTACTAAAATGTGCCACTTGTGCCAATACCACAATAATTTTTATCAATTATATTTTTTAAATTCAGTGTAATATAAAAATCTTTTATAACATAAATTTTTTTCTATTTTGCTATTTTTTTAAAAAATACCTTCTAACACAAAGTTTTATTTATGAAACCAACTTTTTTTTTAAAAAAAGAAAATTTCTTGTAAAATTTCACTTTATATTATTCTTCACTCAACCCCTAACTATTAACTCTAACTTAACATTTATTAAATTCAATTATTGTTTATTTTTTTTGTTTATTTTTTTATATTAATCTTCACATTACACTACATACTGGTGTTGAACACCATTAGTGCATTTTAGTAAACTCGTTTATTTAAGTACAAAAATATAAATATTATATATTTTACTAATTTTAAAAAATTTGAACAATTTTGGACAATTTTGGACAGTTTTGGACAGTTTTGAACATGTCCAAAACTGTCCAATCAAAAATTTTAATTGGACATGTCCAATTCCCAACACTGCTCTAATATATATAAATGTATAACATATAAAATATAATTACATTTGTTTATATGTTTGATTGAAAAATTGATTAAGAAATTGATCAAGTAATTTATCGGCTATAGCCGTCTAGTAGTCGATAGTCGATGATAGCTGACCGATAGCTGACCTAGCTGACTGAACCCATTCCTAACTATGAAGTTCGATCTCTATAATTTTATGGCTTACCACAAAGGCCAAAACATTGATGCCCACAGTATAGTCGTTTTTCACATCGCAAATTGCATGGAAGCCGGTTGCAAGGTACGCCACATGGCAAATTGCAAGCACCTTTATGCTTGCATTTCCACCTACATGCTATAAAAATTCAATTATTAAATATGAATGATATGTTGATGAAAATTAGAATTATTATATTACCTTCTGCACAAATTGAACAAGGTTCCGCACAGTCCAATCTGCATTTCGAATGCATACAAGAAACATTACAGGTATTTTTGCAAGGTTTGCACGGTCGACCCACATGACATTCTTCTTTACATATGTGACCTGATATTGACAAATGATAAATTGTAGAAAATAATAATGTTAACAAGAATTCAACATAAAAAGAAGTAGCCATACCACAAAATAAGTTCCTATTATTATTGTATAAACAACGATAGTTTACAAATTATAAATATGATCTATTTGATTTCATTAACATAAATACCTTTCACATTTTTGCGCACATTTTCCATAGTTCGATCTAACAATCTGACCCATACTATAGAAAGGTGGATTTTGCTTTGCTTCCTTAGATAAATTCTGACATTCGAAACACGTAGACATGCAAGAATGTCCACATGAAAGACGCCCTCCACATTTTTCTGTACATTGGAAATCATAGATTGACACATGACACTAAATAATATAATAACCAAAAATAAAATCAGCAAAATAGAATTCAACAAACGATTAATATAATAAAACACCTCTTTTATACCTCTATTAAATCTTTATGTTCGCAGTTAGGCAATTTCCTTAGCATTTGTTTATGGCAAAGGACTTTATCTATATTTTTATTATGGTGACACTGTATTCGAATTGAAGATACAGTAATATATGCTATCGTTGATAAAATTTTTAATTTCAAAGCTCAATAAAAAATTTATCAAAAACCTTTGCATTTTTATATTTGTGCCCACATGGCAATGTTATGTCTCCGATTGGCCAAAGACAATCACCACAATCTTCTCCACACATTTTATTCCTGCAAGGATGATGACAGTCTGGATATAATCTTGTACAAGCTTTTCGGCAAAAAACACCAATATGTTGCATATCATCAGAATGACACTTATATGGGCCTATAATTACAAGTGATTTAATTACTCAATATATAATAAATATATATATTATATATAGTAATAATAATAAATCTTATATTAACTTACATGTATGCCCACATTTTAACTATTGACTGCCTATAAAAAATTTTATTATAATTCAATTATATAATGTATTATACGTATATTATGATAAACTTTCAGGGCTCGAAACAGCCTCCATCAGGAGAAATTTCATTAAATTGACTTGCTTCATATATGTTATTCTTATAATATGGATATTGAGCACATACAATCAGGAATCCTGTCCAACCTAACCACGTTTGCGTAAAATTTTTAAAACGTTTTTTCAAAAATCCAAATGCCTTTCCATAAGATTAGCATTACCCAAAAGAAACATTCCATGTTTGGCACGCGATAAGAGAACATTAGAGCGATTTGTTGACTTCAAAAAGCCAATACTCTCACGATAATCCACCTTTTTCACGTTACGAACAAGTGATATAATAATTATATCTGCTTCTTCTCCTTGAAAATTGTCAACTGTGCGAAGAACAACCTATTTTTATTAATATAAATAGGATTTTAATGATTAATAAACAAATCACGTTTTAATAACATAATTCTTAAATGATTACCTGTTGTGATAATTTTTTTCAGAAGAACTCATTTTTTTCAATTGAAAATGCTGACTCGTCATCTGGGTTTTTGTTTTCAGAATCTATGCTTTCCTCCATATCATTAATCAATTGATCATCACGTTCGTCAATTACTACAACAAATGACTTTGATAGCATATCTCTTATTTTAATGAGTTGTCCAAGATATGGCGTTAATACCGCAATTTGACCTGGTTTATCGTAACCATTATGAATAAAATGCTAAATATATTGAAAATTAATGTTTTTTAAATAAATTAATTCTTGATATAATTTTTCAACAATTGTTGCGAATGCAAAATCATTGCTGTAATTACCTTAACAAGTCCTATCAACATCTTAGCCTCAAAAGTATTTGAATGAGAGTTTACCGCAAAGTCACTTTCATTGGAATCTTCAGGATGATGATGATTCATAAAATAAATATTTTTCTGAGCACCGCATACATCTGGATAACTATCAGTAATTTTGTCATCAACAAGTTCATTATAGAGTGTGTATCGGATTAAATCAGAAATTTCTTTTCTTATCCTTCTTTGTGTACATAATTGTAATTTTTCCAGACGCATTGCCTGATCACCATTAACAAGACGTTCAAAAATACTTTTATCAAGAGCATAATTAATTCCAATTTTCGAATCACATGTTAAATTGTATGTAGCACAATGAGGACGAAGCTAAAATAAAATGAATATACAGTAGTATTAAACCTAAAATTAAATTTTTTTTTAATAATACTCAAAATTATTTGTACAGTATGTACCTGATTAAGATCACCAATAAGGATCATATGTTGTGTCTCTGGAGTTAGTGCACTCAAAATATGCGCCTCCAGGACTTCACCCACTTCACTATTCTTCACCTTATCTACCTTTTTGCTATTATCAAAAATTTATATTAGTTATTATTATTATTATTTATTTAATAATTTATTTTATATTCTTACTTTTGATGCTTTGGATGATTATTAAGTTTCCTTTATGTGAGCGAGGCATGGTTATTACTAAAATTTTTATTATGAAAAGATTTTTTTTTGAAAAATTTATGATTGGATAATCAGGATACACAAATCATATTTTTAAGGAGTCAATTTTTAAAATTTGGTAATCATTCTGATGTGGACTACTGGTTCGAATATTGCTCTGATAGCAGAGTAACCCGGGTTCGAAACCCAGTGAGGGGAGCTATCCTTCCCTGAATATAGATTTCATAGGGGATACGTGATGGCCACTCGGGGAATGATATATCAGAATGAGAATTTTTTTTTGTTTTGTTTATTATATTTATTATTATTATTATTGATTATATACAATATATTTGATTTATTAAGGAAATTTATGCCTGGTATGCATAAAATAGGTGTGGGCGAATGTCAAGGGCTAAAAGTGGATCTATGAAATCGGCGCAGTAAAATCGTGACTAAAGTGGATTTACCATTGGAATTCTAGATCGACCAGTACATGAGGCTTACCTGCCGAATAATAGAAATGATAACCAACGTGAAATCCGAAGAAGAATTCTAAAAAGAACAAATGAAAACCAAGCAAGAAGATCTTGAAGATAAGACTTCGATAGAAGAAACTTATTATAATTATTATTATAAGCCCCTTAATATATAATAGCTTCGCCCTGATTCTTTAATGATGTATTATATAAATCTTCCCTAAGCCCCTTTGAGTTTGTTAAGATAGATTAAGCTATAAAAGCACTGAGAATTCGCATTAGTTAGAAATCATCATATGGGATTGTAACATATAATACATAATAATATTCTCATACTTCTCTTCAATAATACTCCTGATAAATCTTTTAATAAATAATAAATTATTGTCAAATCACCAACGTCACGCCTCTGGCGAGTTGCCTTATATCATAAAATCTTCTATTTTCGTGTAAACCTTATTAAAAGGATACAATTCACCCTGTAACACTATTAACACTTTTTGGCAATAGGTTTTCTTGCTTTTTTTAATTTCATGGCTGTGCATGCAATGCTGTAATTTTTAAAACAAAACACACTTGCTAGTAATTTAAAACTATATAAATTCTCATCATAGTTTTAGTTTTTTTCTGAAATGTTATTAGCCATTCATGTGCTTTTTCTTTTAATTAAATGTTTGTAAAACAATGGATATAAAATTACTGAATTTAGATATCTTTATCGGTTTCAATATTAGGCATCTCAGAAAATTCTTGAA
>QKWP01003168.1:0-32658 GCA_003550325.1 Gigaspora rosea | reverse complement strand
ATTTGAATAGAGTTATTATCCTTAACTTGATGAGTTCTTTGCCAATGTAATTGTAAACCTCTATTATTTTTAAAAGTTTTGTGCTGGCATAGTGAACACAAAATCTGCGTCATGATTACTAGTACGTATGTATGCATGTTGTATTTTATATAGTATAAATTTTTTATAAATTGTGTAACATTTCAATATTGTTTTGGTGACCTAAATTTGATTATTTATAATAATTTGAGTGACCTAAAAAAAGGGCCAATTCCACAAATTGGCCGATATGTAACACAATAGATCAAAGTAACACCAACTTTTTTACTAGAATATAAATACGTATGTTCACACGATACGTAATACAATACAATCAAAATTAATACATAAAAATAGGATGCATCCAACGAACGCTAAACAAAATGACTCCTCAAAAAATAATTTTTACAAAAATCATGTTTATTTAATATTTTTTTGTTTTTGGATCTTATTACTTCATCTTGGAGGAATATACCTTTTCACTAGAGGATTTCTACTTACTCGTTTTGTTCTAGATAATCATAGTGAATGTTCAAAACCACCATTATGGGATAATGATAATAATAATAATGTATATAATATACAATATGATTATCCTTGGCAAAATACTGTTGCAACAAGGTTTAGACAAAAAGATCAAAAAAATCAATCATATATTTTTAATTCTGATGGTTGTTGGTATCCAAAAATTTTTAAAAAAGCTGTGATTATAATTATTGATGCACTTCGATTCGATTTTGCAATTCCTCATTTAAATAAACCAATTCAAAATCCTGAAAGTCATTATTATTTAAATAAACTTCCTATATTTAATCAACTTCTTACAACTCAACCTTCAAATTCTTTATTATTTCAATATGTTGCTGATCCACCTACAACTACTTTACAACGTTTAAAGGCTCTTACAACTGGAACTTTACCAACTTTTATTGATGCTGGTAGTAATTTTGCTGGTTATGCTATTGATGAAGATAATTTAATTGATCAATTTAAAAATTTGGGAATGAAAATTGCTTTTATGGGTGATGATACTTGGGTTTCTCTATTCCCTAATCAATTTGATCAAAATATGACTCATCCTTTTCCTTCTTTCAACGTTTGGGATCTACATACTGTTGATGATGGAATATTAAATTTATTGGGTCCAACATTGAAAATTGGAAATGATAATAAAGTTTCTGATTCTTATGATTCTTCTAATTCTTCTCAATGGGATATATTAATTGCTCATTTCTTAGGTGTTGATCATTGTGGACATCGTTATGGGCCTGATCATCCAGCTATGGCTGAAAAATTAGGTCAAATGGATGATATGATACAGGATGTTATTAGAGATATTGATGATAATACTGTCATATTTATTATGGGTGATCATGGTATGGATTCTAAAGGTGATCATGGTGGTGATAGTGATGAAGAACTTGAATCTACACTTTTCATGTATAGTAAAAAATGGTTAACACATGATACAACAAATATTCTTTCCAGAATTTATCAAAAATTGGATGCGACTGAATCTCATGGTTCAAAGTCATTTACTAAAAAGTTTGGAACTTGGAGAAGCATTCCTCAAATTGACCTTGTTCCAACTTTGGCTCTTCTTTTAGGAATTCCAATACCATTTAATAATTTGGGTTCAGTGATCCCTGAGGTATTTCTTTCTTATTCTGAAGATGATGATCTAAATATTAATAAACAATTAATGAATCTCTTGGATGTTACGCGTCTTAATGTTAAGCAAGTATATCAATATATCATAGAGTATTCTCTTCAACAACCATCTACTGAATTATCAAAAGATGCTATTCATGTTCTTCGAAATATGTTTGATCATGCAGAATCAAAGTATAACTTGCTAAAAAACTCTTCTGATTTGTTATTAATTGATGATTTGGAAGATTTAATCGTACTTTACTTGAGTTTCCTAAAGAATACTTTGTTTATATGTAGACGATTGTGGGCTCAATTCGATTTACCCCTGATAATATCAGGAATTAGTATCTTAATTTTGAGTTGTTTGTGTATTGGCTTGCATATTACACGAAACAAAAAGAACTCTATTACTTTTGACAATCAAATAACCGTTATTTACGCGTTAGTTGGTGGAAGCTTTGGAGCAGTATTCTCTTTAGGATTTATTAAATTTATAGGTCCGTTAACAATAGGTTTTAGCTTCTCAACTTTTGATTTCACAATATTTGGTGCTTCTTTTGGGTCAATGATAGCTTTTATAATTCATTATATAATATCTAATTCATTCCCTATTTTACCAAAGAAATTTCCTTTCATATCTTTTGACACATTCATGTCCATATTTTTTTTAATAATTCATTCATGTTTATTTGCATCAAATAGTTTTACAGTATTTGAAGATCGCATTACAGTTTTCTTATTACAAACATTTGGACTTTTTACGTTTTTTGAAGCATTTAAAATCAAAAACAAAGAATTACAATTAAAATTGCAATTTTTTACATTCATGTATTTGTTAGCTACACGGATTGCTGCATATTCCACAATATGTAGAGAAGAACAAATGCCTTATTGTACTTCAACTTTTTATATTTCTCCAACATCAACTGTGTCATCACCACTTATCTTGATAATTTTGACAACGATGACTGTATTTATACCATTTATTATTTGTCGTTTATTAAAATTATCTGAAAGTTATAATGGTGTAGCACCTTTATGGATTGAATTTGGATTAAGAGGTGGATTAATATTGTCTGCTGCTTATTGGATAATGGATAATTTAGATAGCAATTCAACTTCTTCTATAATTGTTAATAGTGATGAAACAAAATTTAACACAATGGATATAATATTTAACCAAAGTTGGAGATGGTTCAAAAATTTTATAGTTAGACTTGCTTTTGGATTATCTACTATAGTTGGAACTGTAGCATGGTCGACAAGTCCATTATGCTTAGAGTTGAAAATGATTGATATTGAACCGAATAAAACATTAAACGATAGGTCAAGTCAACTGGCAGAAAACTCAACTAAATCTTCGGGAAAAGCAATTGAGATACTAGGATACAAAAACGCATTTGGTGCATCATATTTTGTATTCTTGACAATAATCTATCTTCTATTATTTATAACACAAAAACCAATGGGAGGTATAATGTTATCAATTGCTTTATGTCAATTAATGTGTTTATTAGAAATTATAGATGCCAAACGAGATGCTTATGAATTAAACATTGAAAAGAAACTTTTATCAAAGGAAGATGAAATATATGTATCAAATGCATCTTCTTCATCTAACTCATATACTAATAATTTTCAACACAAATCTACAAAATTTCTTGATGTAGTAATTCTCTCACTATTATCTTCATTATACTTTTTTTCAACAGGCCATCAAGCAACATTATCTTCAATTCAATGGTCTGTTGGATTCATTGGCATTGAAGAGTTAAATTACTTTATTTCTCCATCATTAGTTACATTAAATACCCTTTCTTCTCAAATTCTTTTTTCACTTGCAGTTCCATTATTAACTTTTTGGAATATCACACCTAAATCCGATTACCCTTTATTCCAAGAACTTACTAGATCAATATTGATGTATATATTTTATAATGGTATAGTAACAACTAGTAGTGTATTTTGGGCAGCTTTTTTTAAAAGACATTTAATGGTTTGGAAAATATTTGCTCCCAGATTTATGTTGGGAGGAATTAATTTACTTACTACGGATTTGGTTATTTGTGGACTTTCGATTGGATTTGGTTGTTGGAAAATTATGAAAGAGATTACTAAATATTTTGAAATTATTTATAAATAGACTAATTTAAATTTTTTTAAAAAAATATATATGCTTCTGTTTGTTAAGTATATAATTATGTTTTAAATAATTTTTACTTCCTAAAATTTTCATTACTGTATATAAGAAAATTTGATCATAGATTTAACAACCACTTTTATAATAAACGCGTCGTATTTCAAATTTATTATAATTTATTAAAATTAGACACATAAGTTTTTGATATGATGGCCATCTAAGTTGCTTGTAGATCATTAATACATGTCGCGTATTATTATGAGGATTGCCCACGCGGAAGCAATCATGCAGATTATTTAACTACTAAAATGATCAGACTATTCTAACGAGCTTAAAATTGTTAAAATCCAATCACAGTGTCCCGAGATCGTTAAGGATTTGTGTATAAAAATTTACAACTTCCTTATATAACTTTATTAAACAAGACAAACCTTTAATGATATCAGGATCTCGTGATGCAATTTTAGTGATTTTAGGTTCGTTAGAATCGTCTCATCGAGCTGATCGTAAATCATCAAAAACGGATCAGTGGATCAATAGTTCAAAGATTGTACATATTTTTATTAAAAAGTTTAATATAGACGAAAATTTTAAATTTTGTATAAATGATGTTATCTGATGATTTTTATACCATTAGATTTGTTTTCAAAAGACATTTGAATGATATAAAAATCATCCAATTTTAATCATAGATCTTAATTGACCACAATACACCAAACTCCATTATAAGAAACCTGAAATAAGTCTTAAAGACACCAGGTATTATGGGATTTATTCATTCGAAGAACTTTTTGGTATTGTCTAAATTAGTAAAAATTTGTCTGACCTTTCCAGAGAAATCCATTCTAAATGAATGCTTGTTCAGTGATTCCGGTAACTTTAATGACATCAAAAAGAATTGGATTACCTAAATTTTTCCCGAGCTTTCTAAAAGAATGATATTTTTAAAAAAGAAACATCGATCAATACAAAATATTTATCCCAACTAGCCAGTAATTTTTTTTCCAGTACCACTGGAACATGTAAATACGTGGAAGATGTTTTTTCAAGTATGCGTACTGTTTGTTTATTGAGTATAGTATATATTTATATTGTTGCGTATATGCATTATACTGTAAAGTATACTCATTTATACTTGCGAGTACGATACTCTAAAAAAATTTCTTTATACTTCTAGCGATAACGCAAGGGTTCAATTAATACCAGGGTATGTAACATGATTGTGTTATATGAGATCATCTTCAGTTACACATATATGTGATTTTTTTTCGCGGCAAATTAAAGACACAGAAGTGGCTCGCTAAATCAATATTTCTGAAATCTTTGTGTAGGTAGGTTTATTTTTTGTGCTTATAGATTTATTTTTTTTTAGTTTTGATGCTTTTTGGTTGTACTTTTCTAATAGTCTATTCTTTGTTTATTTGTGATTTTTAATTTCTTTGGTTAGATTGCGTTATAGTAAGTTGTTCTTTTAATTTTTTTTCTTTTGTTACTGTGTTTTATTTATTTTACTAATTTTGACTAATACTTATTTTTTGGGTGCCCTTGGGTAATATCTTCGAATTGTCAAGAATACAATAAGCTATTAGTAAAAATATGCTGGCTGGTTTTATAAATATATTCAATTCGGAAGTCGTGTATTATGTAAGAATTAAGAGTTAATTTTCAAATAATGAATTAATTATTTCAAATTATTGATAATGCATGCTAATTTTTTTGCCAATACTTGTTCTTTAGGTCACCTTTGAATAATATCTTCGAACTGGCAAGATTTTGATAACTACTATTAGTAAAAACAGACTTGGCCTGATTTATAAATATACCTATTGAGAAGTTATATTTTGCAAGAGCTAAGAGGTTAGCTTTAAATAAATCAATTTATTCTTATATTAATTATCTCAAGTTATTAAAAGCGACTTATTTATTTCTGTATTTTATCTTATTTTATTCTAGTCTAGTGAAAGCTTAATAAATATTGTAACGTCTATTTTAAAGTATTAATAATATAAAAATTTCTATGATTATTATCATATTTTATTGTAATTAATAATTTTTTAAATTATGTATATTTAGATTCGAAAATTTAGTTAGATTATATTTAGACCGAATCTTAATTATAGATGTTTATTTTAATTTAAATAAAATGTGTATTAAAAATATATTATTTGCTGTAGTTTTAAAAAATTAAAATATTTTTAGATTAGATTTGTATATATTATTAATAAAGATATAAAAGTATTAAAATGTGAATTTTTTTATATATTTATAATTTTTGCGAAGCAATTTTAATATTTATTTATTAATTGGTATTAATTTTATATAAGCTTTTGTACATATACTAGCAAGAATTATATTATAAAATACTATTTTGCAAATATTTTAAGCAATAAATTAACAGTTAAATAAATTTTATAGTTATTTATTTATTCATCAATAATATTTAATTTAGTTTGTTTTTCTTTAATTAAAATTTGTTTAAGTTTAAGTTCTGCTTCACGTTCTTTCAAGGCCATTTCTCTTTCTTGTAATGCAATTCGACGTTCCATTTTATCTAAATCTTCTTCAATATTAATAGAAGAATCTTGATTTTTAGATGTTACCCGGGGTTTTTTTGCAGATACTTTAGATTTTAAACTAGATTTTTCATCAGATTGCCTTTTTTTAGATATTTTTTGAGCTTTATAATATAATATATTTTAGTTAATTATAAAATAAATTTTACTGTATTATAATAAATATAAAAAAAACTTACTAGCTTTTTTAATAGATTTTTTTGTTCTTGATATAATTCCATGATTAGATCCATGTAATGCAATACCACTTTTATTATGAGTTTCAATAGAATGAAAAGTTTTACTATCATCTAGCCTTGCCCTAATAAATATATAATTAATATATTAATCTTTATATTAAATAAATTAAATTAATTAAAAATTATAATTTACCTTTCAATAGCAATTCTCAAATTAAGATTTGTTCCATATCTATTAATTTTTGCATGACAACATTCAGAAACATTTGTATTATTAGGAGTAGAATCCCAAACTTCAAGAGGAATTTGAGAATAAATAGGATTTAATGATGCTAAAACCCAATTTTTGCTATAAAATTCAACCCAATCTAAAAAATTAATTAATTAATAAATTATAAAATTTTAAATAATTTAAATAAATTATATATATTTATTTACCTTGAGTATTTGAATCTAAACTTGTAATTTGTAAAAAAAGTTCATCAATTTCTTTTTGATTTTCACATTGTGTTAAATTATACATTAAATGTTTTATTTCATAACAATAACTGCTATTTTTAATATTTCTAAAATAAACAGTTTATTAATATAATTAATAATTAATTGATAAAATTAAATTAAATTTTATAAAATTTACCTATTGAAATGAATTAAACATGTTTTAAATATTGCCTGGAGATGTTCTTCCCAATTTTTAGTATTATCAATTTCTTCTAAACATAATCCAAGTCCTTTGGCTTGACCTTGATCTAAATTACCAATTATGCATTTCCATCAGGAATTATGAATATGATAAAATGCTGGTGATTGATTAGTTAATTTTTTAATATAATAAAACAATAATTTGAATATTTTATAATATGCATCAGTATTGCAAATATTAATAAAAACTCTGGCAAATGTAAGTGCTATAATAAAAATTAATTAATAATAAATTAAATAAAATAAAAAATTACTCAAATTTAAAATTACCTTGATTATATTGTTCAGAATAATAATTAACTTCAAATTCTTTTATTTCTCCATGAACACGCTTATATGAAAGATCAATTTGAAACCATTCAACTGTTAACCATTGTAAAGCTTGTTGCTTTGACATACAAATAACTACAATGCCACCATTTTCATAAGTTCCTAAAAATAAATAAATTTATTTAAATATAATACTTAAAATAAAAATATATATACATTATATAAATATAATATATTACCAATTTCTTGAAGATAATCTACAAATTCATTATTTCCTTGCCATATATTATAAACTAAACTTAAAATACCTTGTCCATATGGGTATTTTTTTCTTTGATATTTATTAATAAGATATCTTAAATGATCAATATTGTTTAAAGAACTATGTATTTCAGAAAAATATTCTTTTCCAAATATAGCCTTTAACATATTTCCTAATAATTATAAATTAAATTACAAATTTAAATTATAAAAATTAAAAATTTAAACATAATCAAAAATATACCTGATAAAATTTTTCGCAAAGTTATATTTTCATATTCATTAAAAGCATTTTCTAATAAATAATTAAACTGATTTTGAATACTTGTAGGAACTTTGGCTGGTGGAGGTGGTGGATGATTATGAACTCCACGGCAAATTAAAATTACAAATGGACATTCATCAAGATTATGTGGAATTAATTTTATAAAATTAACTTGACATTGAATACGAATAATTTTTCCATGACAACCAATAGAATTATTTTCTCCCGGATGGTAAAACTCTAAATTTAAATAAATTAAGTTTAATAAATATAAATTTTAGATTAATATATAATAAATATTTAAATAAATTTAATACTTACTACAGTTTTGTAAACGTGATGATGTTGACAAAACAGTTTTACAGGTTTGTAAAATTTTATTATTAACATTCTATAAAAAATATTTAATTAGTTACTTAATAACAATATTTACAATACTATTTATATTTAATTATTTACCTCTTTTCCTTGAAAAAGCTTTTCAAGTAAATGAATATCAACTTGATTTTTATTTAATATATGAAAAATATGTTTTTCATGAGGATTCCATTTCGAACATCCAATAAATTTTGTTACAGGATCATTGTCATTTTTTCTTCCTAATTGGCAAATGATAGGGCGGCCAGAACAACCACTATTATTATATGGACATATAATATTTATAAATGAAAGATATTTGCTATATTAATAAATAAATAAATAAACAAAATAAATTAGTAAGTTATATTTAAAATTTTAAAAGTTATATAAAGGATATTACATACGCATATGTTTGAGCCTCTATAGATGTTTGTAATTCATTAGGTTGATTTATCATAAAGAAATCTTTGTCTTTATCAACTTCACAATGTGATGAATTTTTAATTTCATTTTCAGTATATTCACAAATTTTAGCACTAGTACATTTGCGAACAACTTTTTTGACATAACAATTTAGATAAGGGCAATTAATTTTATTGGAACCTCCTCCACCTTCCATTGAGTATTGAATCTATGAAAAAACAATTATGATTTTTTTAAAAAAAAAATTATTTTTATTATAATTATTACAAAACTCGAATCTCGAGTTCTGTTTATTACAAAAAAAAAAACTTTTACTTACATCATTAAATGGCGCATTAGAATTGGATGGGTTTATATTAAAAATATAGGCAACTCCTTTATTAGATGTTGCTGGATATTCTATTGGAACAGCTGAAAACCAGATATCTCTAATGGCAAGTTCTTCTGTAAAATAGTTAATTATTGGCGTTTCAGAAGACTTCTCATCATTGGTAGTATTTTCAATTAAATTGAAAATCTTCATCCACATTCTAAATACGGTTAAATTGGTAATTAACTAAAAAAAGTTTTGTGCTACGTGTAATTATTAATAACTAAGAATTAACCGTTACATTAATTCCCAAATCGTCTAGATCAATAATTAGAAAATCACTTTCTGAAGAAGTTAGATCAATTACTTCTTCATAAAAACTTGCACTTAAGTCTTCTTTTTTAATCTTATCCATGAAACAGTAAGAGTTTTATTGTTTATGTAATTGAAAAAAAAAACTGTATAAATCGTATTTAATATAGATTATATACGTATGTACTGATAGTACGATGATCATTATACGCAAAATCACATGAGTATAATAAATAGTTATTGGATGTGTAGCATCCAATAACAGTTTTATTTGGCAGGAGAAATGAGAATACCGTGATCCGAAGGATCACGGAATGATCATTTTGGATGACAAATAAAAGAAGTATCTGGCTTTGAATTTAATGTGCTAACCTGGGCCCCGAAGGGGCTCAGGTTGTTAAGCACATTAAATTCAAAGCCAGATACGCTGTTATTGGATGCGAAACATTCCAATAGCGGATTTCTTTTTCTTTTTCTGTTATACCGTGAGTTTGTGTGAGTCTATTTGGCGTATAACAACTGTTATACGACCCACATTTACTATGAAAAAGAAAAATAATAAAACGTATACGCTAATAAAATCAATAATACGATACTCAATAGCTAATTTATACGCATACTCAATATATATATATTCTAAATACGTACATAGGATTTTTTTTTTAAATATGTAGTATATGTTGATTATTTAATTCAAAATTATTATTGTTTTATAACTTATTAGTCAATAAAATGTGGGTTTGAGTTACAGGGTGGTAGGTTAAATGATTTAGAAGTTTGGAAGACTTTCAAAAGGGTAATTCGGAATGCCTCGTGATAAATTGAGTATATTATTTTAAATGATGAAGTGGTATTAGGTTATAGTGTATATAAAGTCAGTATTATATATTCAAGTTTTGATTAATTAATTGAGTTAAGATTATAGATAAGATAGGATCGGGTCGGGATTGGTATTTGTACGTTTGACTTAAGTTGAATAAGAGTGAAAGGGTTAATTTAGTAACAGCTTACTGCACTCACTTATTTGCGGGTAATAAAAGGTCATAGAGTGGTAATAGGCAGTTGAAGAGTGCAGTCCATTGAAGAATCTTAACATGTGTAAAAGAAGAAAAAAGAGAAAGTATGAATAAAAAATGTTTAAATAGATCTTGGTATATTAATTAAAAATGATAAGAATGATATTTGATATTGTAAACATTATTCTAACCTTGTATACTTTAAAGTTAAGGGCCCTAACCCTAAATTTTATTTCACGTACTTAGTTTATTTATTAAATCGGGACTTGTAGTACCGCGTAAATAATAATTTATACGTGGTTATGTTAAGTTAATGCATATATTCGTTTACAGGTATGAAATACTTATTTCTCGAATATCATGTAAAATATTTATTATTGCTATTTTTGTAGTAGAAGTAGAAATCGTAATATTAATACGTACAAATTTGATCATGCGATATATTATATATATTTTTAAAATTATTTAGATTAAAAATATTAAAATCGAGTGTTAAAAAGCTTAAAATTACAACATTCGCTCGAAATAACAGATTAAATACTACGATAAATCAAGGTAATACTTTACCAGAAATTAAATACTAAAATAAAATTTACGACATATAAAAATAACAAAAATTAATTTCCAGTAATGTATTTAAAAATATCTCATGTAAAACCTATTTTGGTTAAATTTTTTTTTAATTAATAATAATAAAAAAAAAACGAAAATCGTTACATTTTGTTGACATCTTTATAAAATCATTTCAAATTTTAAATATTTACCTTTTTTAGTATTCGATTTTGATTCTTTAGTATTCATTTTTTTTGATCAGTATTTTTTTTTTTATTTTTATCATATAAAATTTAATCAAAGAATAAATTATTTATTAATTAAAAGAACAGAAGTTCGTATCAAGGACGAATGGATTGTATTCTGGTAACGATTAAAATGTTTAATATATATATATATATTTATTTTTTTTAAAAAAAATCGAATGTAAAATTAAATTAAAAAAATATTAAAAAATTAGAAATATACTAAAAAATTTTTGACGTAATTATTTCTAATCTGTGTTTATAAAGTAGAGTATTTTAAAATTTTTGCGTAAAAAGTTTTTTACGAACATTACATTCTCATGAAATCATTTAGTCAGGTTAGTAATATTTCACTTGAAATTATGTAATATTTGCCTTTTTTAGTATCTGATTTCGGTGTTTTTTAGTATTCGATTTTTTAGTACGGTAATTTTTTTTTTAATATTTAAAGAGTAAGAGCTCGCATGGAGGGTGGGTGGGGTGATACTCTGTAAAAATCTTTAAATCTATTTAAAAATCTATTTAAAAATCTATTTAAAATTTAAATTTAAATATTAATATGTATTAGGATTTAGAAATAGAGTATTTAAAAAACAGATAGAATTTTTTTCCTAATTCGGGGGATGGCTAAAGCCATGTACCCACGTGATTTTTTAAAATTTTAGCTAAAATTCATATCAGAGACTGTTTAGCATTAGGGTCGGGGTTAGGGTTAAAACCAATATAAGTAAAATTACCTTCCTGCCATTTTTTATTAATGGCCCAAGGTAGGTTTAGAATGCCATTTTTATGTTCTTGCGTTTTTTTTGTTTTTTTGACTTCTTCGGGCTGATCCGTGTAAACAAAATTTCGCGCCTCCGTTTGGTTGATTTACACGAAAATGGCACGTGGGTACATGGCTTTAGACGACCCCCTAATTCGGTTAAAAGTTTTTCCTAATTTGTTTAAAAACTCCAACCAAAAAGGATACGATTGACAAGTGTTCCGCTAATTTTCGAATCAGAATCATCACGAAAATTACCATTTTTTACAGAAATTTAATATATATAGTTAAGTTTATATAATAATATGGGTACATTTATTCCTCACTCGGGGTGAGATTTGATATTCCTCACCCACATTATGCTATCTCAAAATTTTACTAGGGTAACCCCTGTCGAGTTATTAACAAAAAATGCTCTTCTCGCGATTATACCTTAAATTTAACCCTAATCCTAACTCTAACTCTAACCCCAATCCTAACTCTAACTCTAACCCTAATATAACTAGGATTTTATTTTTATTTGAGGAGGGGGGTGAATAATTCACCTGGGTGATGAATAAAATTATTTCTAATAATATAATTATAAACTCAAATGCATATTAGCACTCAGGTATATCTGTAAAAAAGATAATGGATTATTAATAACAGTATCATTATGAAGGCATTCTAGAAGAATGGAAAGTCAGACGCATTAATCTTTATGGATGTGATTAATAGTATGCCAAATCGTATTATTCAAGTTATCGATAATAATAGCCATGGTGTTGTACATGGGACAGTTGGGACATGAGTTGGGACATTTTGGGACAATTTGGGACAATTTTATACTTTGTATTAACGATATTAACAATGCATTTATAAAAAACAAATAATTATTTTATGTAACTTCTGTTGTTGTACTGTACGTGTTTGTAATAAAAAAAATACCATGATCCTGATTTATTGTGATCAAACTATGATTAACGTTTAATTTTTCTATTTTTCTACGTCTTAAAATTATGGCTGATGAAAAGATTGGAATGGAAAATGCGTAAATTGTAACCGATATAACACGTCTTACGCTTGGTGCCAGACGTGTGACCCTAAGAAAACAACACGAGGATGGACAATCAGAAATAAGGATATCAATGATTGTATTAAAGAATTTCAACATAAAGCTGCTAAATATGTAAATTTATTGAATGGATTCCCTTTAATGGATTCCCTTTAATAGATTAATTAATATTCAAAAGAATGGCGATAATTTTTTTTAGATTATACATAGGAACCGCATAAAATTTCCGCAGGCACGTGATGATATGCGCTAAAATTCTATTGGCTGAAAAAAATCGCGACGCGTCATTGCATTTTTCGATTAAAAAGTTACCTTTCGATATTAGGGTAAGGGTGAGCGTTCGGACGACATTAGCAGAGCCTCATATATAGCAAAATTTTGCAAGAATTTTTTTTGTTAAGACGCAGAAGGTGGTTGTGTATAGTGGTCGTACCCTAGGATACAATAACCGGTTAACTGTTAGGCTATCCGGATACCCGAATTATAAAACTGATAAACAGATAAATTATTGAGGTATCCGGTTAACTTAAGATATAATATAGGATAATATAGGGTAAAATACAATTATACTGTAATAAAAATTTTAATTTGCGTATTATTTATATACTAGCATCACTCGGTGTAAAACTTGTCTACATCATAAATTTAATGTATTTTAAATAAGAACATGATTTTAATATTTCGTTTGTTTATTATATTTATTTAATAGGTGATGTAAATCAATTACACTTTAAACTTATACAGGCTTAAAGTTTTTTGTAAGTATAATAATAATTATTATATTATATATATAAGTACTTTATGTTTTTATTACATACTTTACACAGTACAGAATACTATTATTGTTCCACATCATTTCTGAATTTACGTAAATTCTGAATTTTGTATAATAATTACTTATTGTTCCACATACATCATTTCTGAATTGACATGTGTTCTTTCTCGATTTTCACCTTGTATTGCAGATCATGTAATAAATTACTGATAATAATAATAATTGTGACAGATCATAATGAAATCCAGATTAAAATGAAATGATAGTATAAAATCTCGAAAACTAAATTTTTTTGGGGTGCTATAATAAACAAGTATTAATGGGTTTTAGAAGGCTAGCAGGTTAAGTATAGAATGTAGATTTCATTTTAAATTATGATCTGTGACAATAATTACTTATTGTTCCACATCATTTCTGAATTTAATTCCGAATGAACGTGCGTTCTTTCTCGAATTCATCGATTGTGAAATGCACAGCAATGTAATAAATTACTGATAATAATTACTTATTTATAATTACATTGATTTTTTTTCATTAATATATATAAAGATTATTCTTTTATTGTTTCGTCATTATTTTTTTGTATTGGCGTAACAGAAGAACTTCTCATGCCTAAACAAAATAGGAATAACTTGGGGATGCAAATTTTTATGTCGAAAAAGATAAATTTATGTTTGTTTAAAAAAAATTTAGTAATTATCTTCTAGACATGACACCCGACCAGATTCCCGCCGTTGCCGAAAAACAAATGTGGATGTGTTCTACGCAGGGAATGTAAAAATTATTAATTACATTGTTTAATATATATGAATATTAGAACTATTCTTTTAATGTATGAAAAGTTAGCATTTAATATTTAGAGAGCATATAGTGATTCATTTTTATTCGTTTTATTTATTTATTTATTTGTTTTTCTAATTTTTTTTACTTTATTATTATAGAGTTACTTTATTTGATTTATGCATTAATACTGTATATATAAATCAACAATCATATAAATATCTTATCCGGATATAACCGTTATCCTTTTATTTGAATAGGATATAAAACCGGTTATTAAATTTTGTTAAAGGTTACAACCTTTCGGATAAAAAGTTATGAGCACTAGTTGTGTAAGCCATTATAGAAGATTTTTGAAAAAAACCGGTTTCGTTTTCACGTTACACTTGATCCTGTGCTATTATTGGTTCAAAATCACGTGTTTGCGGAATTTTTGTGCGGTTCCTATGTATAATCTATAAATATTATATACCGGAATTGAATATTATATACTTATTACTATGTTCGTTTAAATTTCTACTATTTTCTAAAAGTAAGAAATGGGTTTTGGGTGAGAGGCTTATGTTTTGTTTTTTTTTAGTGGGGAAATAAATTTGACGCCATATTTTTTTAATTTTATCCAATCAACATGTGACTTTTTGCAGATCAGCAGATATCGGGGTCCTAATCACGAATTTTTTTTTGCCATGCTATGTTAACTTCAAATTTCAGAAAAACTTATTTTTAATTCACATAACATTTAAAATACGACGTTTATTCTTTATCACTATAGATACAGACTTATCTAATGTTGTAACTTATCAAAATGTGAAGATAACAATCAATTTTTGCAGTTGCATTTGACTTATGTTGTAACATTTGACTTGCGCCGTACATTTTGACAATATTTGACGTGTACTCTAGCTTTATCTTGTGACGTAACATTTTGTGTGTGCTGTAACATTCGACTTGTTGCTGTAACATTTGAAAAATTCATAAGATTTGATGTGTACAGTATTGCATTTGCAAAATCACTAAAATTCAATTTATAAGTAAAATTTTCTTTATTTATGTAAATTTATTGAAGCCAAAACTACCGAATTTGTAATATATTACACGACCCATATTTTTCATTTAGGCCAATTATAATTATATTTACATAAGTTTAATTACATAATTTCAAATTATTTAGGAATGAGCAAAATTAATCAAGAAAAAATCTCATTTATTCATTATTGGTTTTGATAATTTGCTAAACTTCAAAATATCTCGAGTAACTTTTTATTTTGTTGTAACAAATTATAAAAAATATTAACTGCAGTTTCCTAAGTCATTAAAAAATATATAAACTATTACGTTCTACGCATTATAACATTTTTGATGACATAGTCATCTGTAACGTTCATAAAGTCGTAACTTTTCGTATTGTTGTATGCCTATAATTTTAACCTCCACAATGCCGTAACTCTCTATATGACATAACTACTGAAATAAGGTTGCAGTTGTTATGACCTATGTCGTTATGTATTGATGTAATTACTGAAATAGGTTATGACAAATGATAGTTGTTCCGACCTACACCGTTATGGAACTTTTGATGTGATGACATAACTGGATGCATTATACGTCTTTACGTCTTTAAATGTCTGCATCTATACTTACCACATAGCCTATTGTTTAACTAATATTAGTCAAATTTAATTCTATATTTGTCTTCTATATTATTCTAATTATTATTATATATGCTTAATTTGCATAAAAACATGAAAAATTAAGTAATTGCAGTTTGATTAATTTATTTTTTAAAAAATGATCAAATTTATTAATAAAGAACTAAATTTTCTTTTTAAAAAAAAAATTAATATAAAAAATATTAAAAGATATGATAATATAAGTTTTTTTTTTTTAATATTAAATGTGAGCTTGATTAATAAGATTTTATATAAAAGAAAACTAAAAGAAAACTAAATTAGTTTATAAATATCAAATTTTTAGATTTTCCACCAACAGTAGCTAATGCACAACCATAAGTATCTACTGGAGCATCTGGATCATCAACTGGATCACCAATTGCAACTGCAAGTGTATATGTAGAAGGCAAATCAGGAGGAGTGGGAACATCTGATGCTAATTCCGTAAATTGGCGTCCTTTACTGATTGACTCGGTAAAAGTTTGAATGTAAGCATCGTGTAATAGTTGTCCGTTTAAGTCTCCATACCCAATTACAAGAATAGATTTATTTTTTTTGATATTATATTTAGTCATTTTTCCAGATACATTAAATGATTCGGGCTTTCCAGGTTCTGGAGGATCAGGTCCGCCGATGTGTACAGTGAGTAAGTCAAAGGGGTGATCACCAGCAGTAGGACAAGCACTAAAGGTAATAGCTCTTTTGTTAAGTTGAAATGGTGCTGCATTAACTGTAAGAAGAAGAGCAAATAAAATGAATGCGAAAATAAAATTCTTCATGACTTTGCGAAGTAGGTAGGAATTTTAGGTTGTTTTTTTTTTTAAATTCAGATGTTGAAAAATGACTATTGATACTTAATGACCTTTTATAAGAAAAAAACAGTCTTCAAAATCCATAAAAGCCTTCATTTTCATCATTGAAAAATTCAATAATGGAAAATTCATCACATTATCTTCTGATCAACACTTATTATTTAATTACAAACACATGCGATATCATATTAATTTGCGATTTACAAAACGAAGTAGTGTTTCGACCCTATCTTAAGGACCATTCGGATTAAATTTGGATCATATGATAATCCAAATCTGGATAAATCCGAATTCAATTATTGAATCCGGATTCTATATGAGCACAAAGTACAATCACTTTACTCATTACATTACGAATTTGGCCACAAATGCTAATATGAAGCTGTTTTATTTTGAAATATACCAAATTTGAATAGTTTATTTCAAATATCGAATTTAATAAATTAACAAGAAACATGTCAGGCAAATGCAATGAGCTATGCAAATATAATTGATTTTTGTGTATCAAAAGATTAAGATCGAATTTAGTATAGGAAGTCCTATAGCAAATTAATGGAAGTTTTATTTTAGTTGTCGCTAATGATTTGACCCAGGTGGGTGTCACCCGGATATTGATAAACGCTATCCTGATTAGAACTCTAGATTGGTTAATCAGGAAAAATCATTTAAAAATCTCTTATTAGAATTTTATATGATACCTCATATAGATTTGATTTTTCATAGTGTATCGAACACCCAATGTAGTATGGTTTTGAATTAGCTCATATTAAAATTAACAGTTGTGGTTTCTTACCGATTATTGTGGTGATTTATTGTAAAAAAAAATTTCTGAATGGATGACCAGAATTGTATCGTATGGGAAATTACAGTATGGTATCGATTAGCAGTATCTGAAATTCAATTTTTTGTTTTATTGCGCATTGCAACTAATTAAATAATTTGATTTGCAAATATTAAAAATAATTATTTTTTCCGCAAATCAAAATTAAAGTCATGTAACATAAAATCAAACAAAAACGCCTTCAAACCCTAACACTAACATTATTCTACCTAAGCAGAAGCAAAATTTTATGCGATTAAATGTTTTCAACCCTTAGTTATCTAAGGTATATCTTGATTTTAGTATACCAATTTTTTTAAATATTTTTAGCAACTTTCAAATTATAAATGTAGATAACTTGTTACATCGTAAATCACATGATAATCATACCATATTGGAATTCTTGCTTTCAGGACTATTATAGTCCCAAAAGGAGTTTTTTTTCTTTTAGCAAAGATCCCATATGTAAGAATAATGACGATGGTATTTAAAAGATAAATGAAATTATATGTACAGTAGTATGAAGGCATTTATTATAGAAATAAAATTAATAAAAAAAAGTGCACAGATAAAAGATCCGAAATGAACCTAGGGGTAAAATCAAAAGTTCGAAACCTTATCTTTATAACAAATACATATTATTTTTTTAATAAAATAAGTCAGCACTCATGAATAATGAACCGGATCACGATAACTGAAATTGAATTGTATGCGTCGTTGGTTGTGTTTTTGATCAAATTTTATCACTTGTTTTATATATGCGTGTTAGAATATATAAATCTTTTATATTACCTACAATTTATAGGATTCGTATTATTTCACCGACAATCACTTCACAGACATAACACTACACCGACAACCATTTTACCAACAAGCTTTTTTTACCAACAAATAACTTGCCGACACTCGATTTGCCGACAAGCATGTTTTCACTGACACATTGATTTTACTGACACACACTTCACCAACAGTTAATTTTACCAATAAAATCAACTTACCGACAAGCTCATTTTACCGAAAATAGAATTTACTGACAAGATTATTCTACCGACAATACAATTCACCAACAAATAATTCGCCGACAAACAATTCGCCAGATGCTCTAAGTATCACAGTTTGATGCTAAAGTTATAGGGTCTCGATTTGAAACTACAAGTCCTGCTAAAATCCACATATACTCTGTAAATATGAAATCTATACCCAAACCCTACCCTAACTCTATAAAACAAAGATGAAAAAAAACATCCAAAGAAAATTTTAAAATTTATATCAAAATAGGTCATATTTAGCATCAGCTGTGACAATAATTATTATTATCGTCATTAATAAAATGTGCTGTTTTTATTGTCATTATTAATAAATTGCATAATACGTAATTATTCTTAGTAGTTTATTACATTGCCGAGGTCTAATCGTATTGTCGATGAATTGTATTGTTGGTAGAATAAGCTTGTCGGTATATTCTATTTTCGGTAAAATGAGCTTGTCAGTAAGTTGATTTTGTCGGTAAATGTAATTGTAGATGAAGTGTGTGTCGGTAAAATCAACTTGTCGGTGAAAAGAAACTTGTCAGTAAATCAAGTGTCAGCGAATTTTGTGTCGGTAAAAAAAGCTTGTCAGTAAAATAATTGTCGGTGTAGGTTGATGTCTGTGAAGTGATTGTTGGCGATTTGATTGCCACCCCAATTTATATACTGTACATGTTATTTTTATTAATAGTTTAATTAACAATTCTTGTCTATCTAGGGTAAATGAACTTTGTTAAAATGAGCAAGATTACAATATGTTTATCACTTCTGAACTTGTTTGCGTATACGATTGGTTACATAAGTACTGAAATTGACCAGTCAGAATTGAATTTAATTGGCCGGAGCATAGCGACGGTCGCTAAGTTTCTATGCGAAGTGATACAAAAATTACCTTCCTGATGTGCTTCAATTGTAAAAATCTTGACAAATTTTACTTTTTTGATATACTTGCATATATATGATGTAAATTTTATCAGAAATGGAATTTGGAAATTTTTTGTCTGTCCACACGCGTGTCTATATTTGTGCTTTTAATGATACCAACATATGCGTTTGTGTAATATGATGAACATCATATGATGAGCTCCAGACATATAATGCTACGCATTAGCCTAATAATATATAGAAGTTAGTAGTGATCACTTGATGATGATCCTGATCACAGTACCCAAATTCGACCAATCAGATTGCTTTAAGTGGACAGACAGTTAGAACTTTAGTAATATATAGATGCTGGTTTAATTGTAATTGTAATTATAATCCTAATCGTAATTCTAATTGTAAAGTAATAGTAATAGTATATTACTAAATTTTTACTTTGAATCCTTTTTAAAGAAATGTTAAATTAATAAAAATTTTACCTTTTTAAATGTTTCCTTTATGTTTATTACTAAGTATTCTGACTTTTTTTCATTTGTTATTTTTTTGGTCAGATTTTTTTCTGCTGGTCAGATGAATTAATAATTGTATAAAAAAAGAGCAATTTTTATTATTTGATATTTTATTTCAACTGATTTTTTATTAAGAATTATTAATTATTAAAAAAAAATTTATTTATTTATTTGTAGCTTGCCCATGAGCAGTGTTAAGAAATCTTATTTTTATAAATTTTTCGAGAATAGATTAGAGGCCAAAATATTTATCATTATATTACCTTATTTTTTCTTTTACATTCTCTATATAGAATTACTGTAAAAATATAAATCATGCAGATATTTCAATAGTGCTTATTTTTTTATTGTCCGGAGCATAGTGGAGAACTTACTGGGGAGCAATAGACCAAATTTTGTGTATGTCTAGCAGGGACCCAGAAAAATTTGGATATCAAATCGCAAAAATTTATTTGGATATCAGTAAATATTTGGATAAATTTTGGTAAAAAATTTGAATATTTGGAAATATATGGGTTATTTTTCGTTAGAAAAGCACTGTTGACTATACATGAGGACGAAAGTATTTCGGGTTTTAAAACCCGAAATTAAAATTTGAGACGAAATTGTTTTTGATCTATTTTACTTGAAAGACGAAATTATTTGATACTATTTTTGAATAGACGAAATTATAAGGAACATATCTATATAAATTTTATTTGCTCTTCCTTATAAAAAATTTTAATTTTCTCTAATGAAGACGAAATAGGCCTTTTTCAAAAATCAATTTCGGTGGTATCACTACTGTTGACCAATCAAATATTCTAATTTTTGCGTAACTGGGACAAGTGAAAAATTTTATTTCAATTCCGAAACTTTCTGACAGACATGTACTACAATTCCTAAATCTTCCGACCAGACTATATTTAAAATTTTGGGCCCACGATTTTCCGGTTCCCAAATACTTTAATTTTATTAAAAATTTATTTTTAAACTTTCATTGTCCTATTTTTATTGGCCAGAGATCACATGTTTTCTAAAATCGCCAAAAATTTAGAAAATTTGGCTAAAACACAAAAATTTGAAAATATTAAGATTTAGGCCAAAAATTTGGAAAATTTTGGAAAAATTTATTTCCAAATTTTTCCAGGTCCTTGGTGTCGGGTTCCGCTCACATGATATTAAGCCAAACAGCATTTTAAAACATATAAACAAATCAACACAAATCAGCCCAATATGGCAGGTGATCACGTAAAAAATTATCTAAATGACTATTATGCTCCAGACTTTAACATTTCATATTTTTCTAGTTAATAATTGTCACGGCTAATGCTGAAGTTGGCTGATGCTAAAGCTTTGACCTATTTTGATATAAAATTTTAAATTTTTTTTTGGATGTTTTTTCGCTTTTGTTTTATAGGGTTAGGGTAGAGTTTGGGTATAAATTTTATATTTATAGAGTATATATAGATTTTAGTAGGGCTTATAGTTTCCAATCGAGACCCTGAGCTTTAGCATCAGCCAACTTCAGCATCAGCTATGACAATAATTAATTACCAATCCAGATAAGATCAGCACTATAGATATATTATTACTATATATAAAATTGGAGATAAACAAATATATAAACAATATATTAGACTTAGAAAAGTTGTTAAGTTGTCACCCCAAGTAGCAGGTCTAGGGTTCAAATCCTACTGACGACATTTTGAAAAAATAGACCTGTGTTCCTGTAACTGTTTCCTGTCGATTAGTTGGGTACATTACTTGTAGTCCTTGGTTACCATCTCGAATAGGAGCTTTCGGGCAAAGTTGTGCCTTGTGACACAGACAAATCCAAGGAACCGGGGAAACAGAAACCCATTTGGCAAAACCTGAGTAAGGAGGTAGCAAAGATCTTTGACGGTGCTACCAAAACCGGAATATTGGACCGGAGCTGAAGTACCGAACGTTGTCCTTGAGGACAAGGTCTACCAACCTGGCCGCCGGAGTCGCACCAGAGGAAAAGGACCCATGTTGAAGAATTGGGGACCAGGGAGAGAAAAACCATAATGGCATCTAATGCTGAATAGATCAACCCTTCCGGGCCAACTGGATTGGAAGTCTGGGAAAATCGGTGAAGGACCGGTAGGAAAGTGATAGTGGGTACCGGGGTTGGAGCGAACCTTACAAGGGCAGAAGTAGGTATTGGTAAGAGGACAGGGGTAACCCTGTCTCACAAGTGTTAGCCTTGGTCATAGCGATAAGTACTGAAGTATAGGTGAATACCTGATATGGGACAGGTACCGCTCTACCAAATCTCCTGTCGAGGATAACAGGACCAGTAATAACCGGCTGGGTCCTAAGGCAACAGATAAGTATCTGGAACTTGCTAACTGACTTATGTTACGGGCATGTTTTGGTGATACAAAATAGGTTAGCAGGCGGAGCATGGATCAGAGGATTTAAATAGGCAATTCCCGTAGTTGAGTTGCAGGTATGGCAGCTAGTGTAGAATCCTTGGACGGACCACTTAAATTAGACACCAAAAGTATATGTGTGGCTAGATGTATCCTCGTCTAGTGGATCAGAGGTTTAAATAGGCAATTCCCATAGTTGGGTTGCAGGTATGGCAGCTAGTGTGGAACCCTTAGGCGGACCACTTAAATTAGACACCAAAAGTGTACGTGTGGCTAGATGTATCCTCGTCTATATAACAAATACCGGTATTTCCCCTAGAGAATATTGACGGCCCTAATATCTTGAATAAAATTCCTAAGTCCCAAGACGGGCACTTTAAAAAAAATAATAATAATAATAAAAATAAACAATATATTAGTAAATCTGATTATGACCCTTATGGAAAGTTTTTTTTGTACTAAGTAAAAATTATTTTTTGATATAAGTAAAGTTGTAAAGCAGGTTCTTGTGCATCTACTGGTAAAATTTTGTTAAAATTGGACCTGTAGATAAGAAGATATGAGTAAAAGCGTCTTTAAAATTCTTTAAATTATATAAAAATTTTATATATACAGGCCTGTTTCAGATTTTGTACTATGTTGTTTATATATTTGTTTTGCCCCAATTCTAAATATAATTGATGATCCGCCAGCCAACTGATGCATGATCATAGTGTAACGTGATGCAAATTACTATGTAAATCACTTATAGACGAAATGCCACGAACACCCAAGGAAAAATATTTTTCTTACTAAGTTAATGAGTTATGTCGACTAATTAAAAGTTGTAGAGCTCGTCGAGACGCATCTAACGGTGGTTAGATCATCAAAATCGGCCCAGTAGATGCTGAGATATCGTCAAAAAACGATTGGACGACTATGTAAAATTTTATGTAAACAAATGTTTGTTTACATAGAATTTTATATAGTCGCCCAATCGTTTTTCGACTATGTCTCTGCATCTACTGGGCTGATTTTGATGATCTAACCACCATTAGATGCGTCTCGACGAGCTCTACAACTTTCAATTAATCGGCATTGTTCATTATCTTAGTAAAAAAAATGTTTTTCCTTGGGTGATCGTGGCATTTCTACCTATAATATAGATTATTATAGCAGAAATGCCACGATCGCCCAAGGAAAAATATTTTTTTACTAAGTTAATGAAACATGCCGATTAATTGAAAGTTGTAGAGCTCGTCGAGAAGCATCTAATGGTGGTGATATCATCAAAATTGGCCCAGTAGATGCTGAGTTATCTTTAAAAAACGATTGGGCGACTATGTAAAATTCTATGTAAACAAATGTTTGTTTACATAGAATTTTATATAGTCGCCCAATCGTTTTTCGACTATGTCTCTGCATCTACTGGGCTGATTTTGATGATCTAACCACCATTAGATGCGTCTCGACGAGCTCTACAACTTTCAATTAGTCGACATAACTTATTAACTTAGTAACAAAAATATTTTTCCTTGGGTGAACGTGACATTTCGTCTATAAGTGATTTACATAGTAATTTGCAACACGTTACACTATGATCATGCATCAGTTGACTGGCAGATCATCAAATAAAAATATTGCAGTGTTTGCGGTCAAACAAATATATATATAGATTAATCCAGATAGTACTATATTAAGGGAGCATCTATAAATAACGTTATGTACCCCCTCATAGTAGTGCTGGGCCCCCCTCTATTAGGGGGCATCCATAAATAACGTTATGTTTGAGGGGGTCCCCCAAAATATAACGATTTTCCACTATGTAGGGGGGGTCCCCCGACAGATCCAGGGCGTAGGTGAGATTTTCTGGGTCACGTGCACAATCGATCTCCGATCCAGGTCGGATCCCGTGATTACCCTGTTACACAGATCAACAAATAAGTACACTTTTTTTTTTAATTTACAGCTTTCTATATAACTTGTCGTTGTTGGTACCTCTTTTCGTCATTAGTGATGTCGTCATCGTCGTTGTTGGTTTGGCGTTGCAATTTTTGCCGTAGGTAAGGCGTTACTTTTGCCAGTGCAATGTTGTCGTTCAGTTTACTTTTTTTTTCTTCTATTGTCATTTCGTCGCGTCTTTAACTTTCTTGTACTATCGTTTATTTGTAGTGTTTCGTCGTTGGTGTCGTTATCTTGTTACATCGTCTTAACTTCTCGGTGTTAATTTGGAAATCAAAACCTACAAAAAAAAAAGGTTAGCTCAAGTTGAGAGAGAAAAAAAAGAAAGAATAGTAATATAAGAGAAACTATTTATCTTTAAACCCGCCTTTCGTCGCATTGTTTAATCTACATTTCATTGTACTGATGTATTTTAAGTGAAGTCTAATATTAAAAGAAAAGTTAGTTTAAATCAAAAACAAAAAAAAAAGAGCAATGAAAAAGGAACTTATCTTTTAAATTTTATTCGAATTCTAGGCAAAGTCAATAATTTTCTTAAATCGAAAAGAGAAAAAGCGTTAGTAGTACGCTTCATATGATGCTGACTTCCTGAATCTTTATAGAAATAATCTTGAATCGGAAGTAGGAGAAATATTAGCAGCTCCATAATTCTGTAATTTAAATTTGCCTAAAAATAAAAATTAGAAAAAATTAGTAAACCGAATCAAAAAAAATAAATAAAAAAATTTTTTTTTGAATAGTCTTCGCTATAATGAATTAATTAAATCGGAAGAAAGTAAAATTAGTAAATATCAAATATATTAAAAAACAAAAACTTTTAAATGCTAATAAAATACTTATCTAATTAAATTATAAATAAATATAAATAAAAACAATAAATAAATTATATTAATAAATAAAATAAAAAAAAGAAAGATTAAAAAAAAAAATTAAAATCGAAATAAAAAATCTTTTTACAGTTATATTTTTGAATTGTTTCTTTATTTATTATATAAAAAAAAATAAAATTTAATAGAATTAAAAAAAGAATAAAAATTAATTTAAAAAAAATTATTAAAATAAAAAAAAATAGAAAAACGAAAAAAAAAAATCAAATAATTTAAAAAAATAAAAAAATAAAAAAAAACAAATAATAATAATAATAATAATAATAATAATAATAATAATAATAATAATAATAATAATAATAATAATAATAATAATAATAAAGATGAATATAAAAATTAAATAAACAATCATTTATTTAATTTTTATATTCGTTTTTTTTTTATTTAATTAATCGTTTTTATTAATTGTTTTTTATTTAATTAATTATTAATTATTTTTTTTTTATTTTATTATATAATATTTATTTTTTTTAATTCGTTTTAATTCATTTTTTTTTTAAATATATATATAAGCTTATATTTTATTTTTTATTTTATTTAATTTTTTTAAATTATTTTTTTTATTTCTTTTTTTTAATACTTTTTTAATTTTACTTTTTAAATTAATTATTTTTTTTCCTTTTTTTTTTAAATTCGGTTTAATTTAACTATTTTTTTATTTTTTTCTTTAATTCATTTTAATATAATCTTAAATTATTATTTTATTTGAAATTATTTTATTTATTTTTAAATTATTTTATTTATTTAAATTATTTTATTATTTGGTCAATTTTAAATTATTTTTTTATTTTAGAACCCACTTTATCCAAAGAAGAATTTCAATTACAACTCGATTCTGCACAAGATGGTTTGTATATATATTTTTTTTATTTTACAATTATCTTTATTTTACATAATTTTATCTAAAACACGCACTTATACTAATTTTAACACTATTCGCTCTAACCTCTACCCTAATACTATCTAACCCTGTCCCTAATTTTACTATCTAATACTAAAAAAAAAAGCCATCGTAACTCTATCTCCTAAATTCGACCTATTACAACATCAATTACAGCGCCTATAGATGACTCTACCGGTTACAACACCTAGCGAAGGTTAAGATGATGTAACAAGATAACGACACCAATGACGAAACACTGCAAATAAATGATAGTACAAGAAAGTTAAAGACGTAACGAAACGACAATAGAAGAAAAAAAAAGTAAACTGAATGACGACATTGCACTGGCAAAAGTAACGCCTTACCTACGACAACAATTGCAATGCCAAACCAACAACGACGATGACGATATCACTAATGACGAAAAGAGGTACCAACAACGACAACACCAACGACGAACGGCAACGTTATAAGAAATAAAAAAAAAAAGCTGTAAATAAAAAAAAACATGTGTACTTATTTGTTGATCCATGTAACAGGGTAATCACGGGATCCGACCCAGATCGGAGATCGATTGTGCATGTGCCCCAGAAAATCTCACCTACGCCCTGGATCTGTCGGGGTCCCCCCCAACATAACGCAATTTTTTTATTAAAATTTGTCTAAAACTTGATCCAGTAGTCCAAATTGGATGATTTTGGTACCATTCGAATCGTCTCGAGGAGAGGATTCGAATGGTACCAATTCATTTGATTTGGATTACAGGGTCACGGTTTATTAATGAAATACTATTGGTTATTATGTTTTCTTATAAAATTACTATAATCAATAGTATTTTGTTAATAAAACGTGATCCAGTAATCCAAATGAAATGATTTTGGTACTATTAGATTCGTCTCATAGAGACGAATCGAATGGTACCAAAATCATCCAAATTGGACTACTAGATCATAATATATTCAAGTTTTTGTAAAATTTTATATATAAACATACGGATTTTGAAAATTTTTTTATATTAGAGGGGGGGTCAAGCGCTACTATAAGGGGTACATAACATTATTTATGGATGCCCCCTTATATAAAAAAATTTTTCAAAATCCGTATATTTATATATAAAATTTTACAAAAACTTGAATATATTGTGATACAGTGATCCGATTTGGATGATTTAGGTATAATCGATTCGTCTTAGTGAGACGAATCCAATGATATCAAAATCATTTCATTTGGATTACTAGATCAATAGTTATTCNTCCAGTAATCCAAATGAAATGATTTTGGTACTATTAGATTCGTCTCATAGAGACGAATCGAATGGTACCAAAATCATCCAAATTGGACTACTAGATCATAATATATTCAAGTTTTTGTAAAATTTTATATATAAACATACGGATTTTGAAAATTTTTTTATATTAGAGGGGGGGTCAAGCGCTACTATAAGGGGTACATAACATTATTTATGGATGCCCCCTTATATAAAAAAATTTTTCAAAATCCGTATATTTATATATAAAATTTTACAAAAACTTGAATATATTGTGATACAGTGATCCGATTTGGATGATTTAGGTACCATTTGATTCGTCTCAGTGAGACGAATTTAATGATACCAAAATCATTTCATTTGGATCACTGAATCAATAGTTATTCGCAAAAAACTATTGATTTTTTAGTAATTTTATAAGAAAACATAATTAATAACCAATAGTATTTGGCCAATAAAATTTGATCCAGTGATCCAAATGAAATGAAATTGGTACTATTCGATTCCTCTTACCGAGACGAATCGAATGGTACCAAAATTATTAAATTTGGACCACTGGTTCAATTTTTAGCCAATTTTTTCTAAAAAAATTACATTATATTTTTTTGACCTTCCCCTACTTATTGAGAAAAACGTTATCGTTTATCCAACCCCTCTTGTATAATGTTATTTATGGATGCTCCCTAATTTATAGTGTAATCTATGATGATAATGTGCTATTTTTAGAGATTCCTTCAATAGCATAGACTAGCTACATCTTAAATTTTCTCTGCATCTTATGCAGTTAGTGATGCGATCCGAATGAAATGAATTGGGTAGGATGTAAACTATACAAAATCAATATTCATATTTATACAAATTTGATTTGTAATTCGCAGTTAGAAAAAAGTTAACTACTAAAGCTATATGAATTATAATCTGTATAGCTTTAATTGTTAACTATACAGTAGCTAATTATTTGTAATTTGAGTAGTTAACTACAATTAACTATAGTTTGAATAGTTAACTACAATTAGCTATTCAAGCTAATAGTAATTGTAGTTAACTATTCAAACTAGCTACAATTAACTATAGTTTGAGTATATACGATAGATTACTGAGAGTAGTGGGTACAGCAAGGCTCCGCCCCCACCATTGGAGGAAGGTAGTGGCTTGAGATATGGGCTAGGTTACGGTAGCATTTAAGAGATGGCTTGAGATACGAACCTGGCGGCGCTAGCACTACAGGTACTACTAGTGGGTAATCTCGGGACACCAAGGTTTAGGAAGTAGTCGTGAGGTTACGATCGTCTGGGCAAGGCCCTCGAACCTACTTGGAAGTATAGGATCAGCAATATAAGAGAAGCAGGGAATATAGTGATTAGCTGAATGACAAAATAGGGAATAGTCCAAAAATCCAGATCATACAGAAAATGGGGTATGGAAAGCTCTGGTAGGTTTAGGTCACAGATAGTCAAGAATTGCTGAGTCTGTAGTACTTGAATAGTATAACATTGTATCACATAATATATACAAACATATACTCAATAAAGTCTTCGAGGCATGATCTCACCTTAAAAAAAAAAAAAAAAAAAACTATAGTTTGAGTAGTTGACTATAAGATATTGGAATTACAATAAAAAATAACAGAATTTTTTTATTAAATTAATGTCACTCCTATGTGCTGTATAGCAGCACATAAATGATATTAACTTTGATAAAAAAAATTATCTGTTATTTTTCATATTATATTAGCATTTGAAATTTTTGTTATAACATTTTGTATAAATAATGATGTTATTTTACATGATCATAAGATCGATAAGGTTTTGTTTTATTTTATATATTTGATAGGGTGAAGTCAATAGAAATGGGACAAATTTATCTAATAAATTTGGCACATTTCTATTGACCTTTCCCCATATATCTCAAAATTTATTTTAAGATATATATAAAATAAGGGTGGCAATCAATTAATCGACAATTACTTCACTAACATAACATTTCACCTACAATTATTCACTGACAAGTTCATTTTACCGACAGCTTATTTCACCGAAGCTCATTTCACTGACAAAGTAATTCTGGTCATTGTCGTTAGGGTCAGGGTAGAATTAGGCAGAATTAGCACTAAAGTTAGTGTGCTTTTTGAAAAAAAAACTTGTTGGTGAAATGAACATCGGTGAAACAAACTGACGGTAAAATGAACTTGTTGGTGAGTATTTGTCGGTGAAATGTTATGTTGGTGAAGTGATTGTTGGCATAATAATACGAACCCATAAAATAATACAAACCCTTAGTGCTCTTGTGACCCTGTGATTGGATTTCGATGATTTTTGGCTTGTTAGTATCGTCTCATTGAGATGATCATTTTGGTAGTAAAATCGTCCAAAACGGACCAGTAAATCACAAGTTATTTAATATTATCTATATTTGTATAATATATTATAAAAAATTAGTCATTATATTAACCAATCAGAATTAAGATAGGGTGATCACACCATAGATGGGGTAGCTACTAAGTAAAAAATATTACATGATTTATGGCATGCCCCTAACTAAATAAATAAAATTTTTTTTAAAAAAAAATCTTTTTTGAAGAAAAATTTTTTTTTAGAAAAATATATATATATTTTTTTTTAAGATAAGGCCTTGCTTATATCATTATTAGGTAATTTATATAATTAGTTATATAAAATATATAAACGACTTAAATTGTACAATGACAAATACATATAAATTACATGCAAGAATAGAAGCTCAAACTAGTTTATCTGTGACCTAAACCTACTAGAGTGGTCAAGACTCACCTAGATTTGAATAGTCAGAATATTGTTTGGGTACTGTATTTGATCCATGTTGTGGACCAAATGCTAATTTTGCGACGGGCTTAACCTATTGGTGGGCAGTTGTTAGAGTCAGAGTATAGTTGGTCAGGGAGGCCACAGAGGCAGCTGAATGTATAGATTTTATACTAGTGTGGCCTAGAAAAATATTTTTTAAAAAAAATATTTGTTATTTGTTATATTTTTAAATAAATAAAATTATTTAAATATTAAAGTTATTATATGCGTTGATTTTTAAAATTGGACCATAAATATAGTCCCCAAAATATTGGCTGATCTGCAAAAAATCACATGCTGTTTGGATATAAATTAAAATTGTACTCTAAATCTTATGTCAAATTTGCTGACTCACCCAAAAAAATATAATAAAATATATTGAAACCAATGAATCTAATTATAAAACTAATGAACAGAATTGCAAAATTAAAAAAGAATAGAAAATAGTCAAGAGTAATAAAACTAGCAGGTATTCATATTTTTATATTTTCAAAATAATATTTTAAAAAATAACATCAAGTTTTCAAGCAAGAGCACATATATACCAAAATCTGAGTCTAATATGTTTTACTATTTTAAAACCTTTAACATAGTGATAGTATACAGCTAAAAATTTATATTATAAAAAAAAGTTTGAAGTGTATTCTGTGGTTGTGTCTGAATCTAATGCATAATAAGTTTACTGTCAAAAAGAACCTCATATATACATTTGAAAAATATACTAGTAATGCAAAAGCTATTTTATTAATAACTATTTGAGTAGACCTGTAAAATATATGATGTGATATTATTAAGATTTTAAATAAACATTTCATTTAGAGTGCTGACATTTATTATAAAGGCTTACCCCCACTCTCAGGTAAGATCTATAAATAGAATTTTGGCCAATCAAATTTAACTAAGATAAGATTTTTCTTGACCCCTCACTCCCTAAAATATTACTTAATAAATGTCAGCACCCTTATTAAAAATTTTTTAAATATTCAAGTTAGTTGTTAATTTCAAAGAATTTATTTAAACATTTTTTAACAAAAATAAATAAATATCATAACTTCATTATTATTTTAACTATCATTATATTAAATTTATTTATAAATTTATATGAATTAATTACAATATTTAAAATTTATTTATTTTTTTTTTAATTAAAGTGCCTGTCTTGGGACTTAGGAATTTTATTCAAGATATTAGGGCCGTTGGTATTCTCTAGGGGAAATACCGGCATTTGTTACATAGATGAGGATACATCTAGCCACATGTACACTTTTGGTGTCTAATTTAAGTGGTCCAGTCGAGGGTTCCACACTAGCTGCCATACCTGCAACCCAACTACGGGAATTGCCTATTTAAACCCTCTGATCCATGTTCCCATAGACGAGGGTATATCTAGCCACACGTACACTTTTGGTGTCTAATTTAAGTGGTCCGCCCAAGGGTTCTATACTAGCTGCCATATCTGCAACCCAACTACAGGAATTGCCTATTTAAACCCTCTGATCCATGTTCCACCTGCCAACCCATCTTGTATCACCAGAACAGGCCTGTTACATAAGTTAGTCAGCAAGTTCCGGATACTTATCCATTGCTTTAGGACCCAGCCACGTATTCCTGGTCCTGTTATCCTCGATGGGAGACTTGAGTAGGAAAAAAAGGGGAGTTCTGGGACACTTTTTTCACACCTCTATATGAATGATGTTTAAAAATCATTTTAATCGTCATCCTGCTATATTTTATAGCACTTTTTATACTTTAGCTTGGTGTATATTTTTATATAGCTAGAAGACGATAAAAATTTGATCACGTCATCAATCTAATTATATTAATTTTTATAAAGAAGAAGCTCTTGAGCCTTTTCCTGAAGCCTATTAATATATTGGGTAACATAATAACTATTAGCATGTTTTCTGCAAAGGCCAGGTTCTGAGCTAGTTGGTATATTACAAACCTTACAAGTAAAACGCTTTCTAGCCTTCCAATGTTCATGGCATCCTTCAGGCCGACGGCAAGTACGTCCACAAATAACTCCAGTTCTGAGTAAATAATAACAAGTATATTCACCTATCATGGTATTTAAATATGAATAATTTTAATTTAAACAAAAGATCTGG
>QKWP01003167.1:0-32665 GCA_003550325.1 Gigaspora rosea | reverse complement strand
GACATTCTAGATGGCAGGTAACCATACGCCCGTCAATTTGCATGACTACGTTCCTGGTATTATCAAATAATCTGGACAGCAAAAATTCTGACCAAATATTTACGTAAATGGAAAAGTCTATCAACTTTATGTGGCCTTCTAACAAAATGACCGGAAATGCAAAAAAGATCATAATCGATTTTGCAATAATAAAACCCTAATCACGTATTCATACACATAAAGCCTTAACACGCTAAGAAATTAGGCGCTCGAATTACCGTTCAGCAGCATTTAAGATGGTCCATGCGATGATAGACATGTGAAAATTAAGCATCAAGATGGTCCCTGCGATGATAGACAGGTGAAAATTAAGCACCAAGTGATATATAGTATCACGTGGACCAATCAGATCCAAGATTTTGCGGAGTAACATCATTTCAATTGCCGTAAAACCATCACTCCGTGATATTCATCACTACGTTCCTGGTATAAGGTAGCTGCGCGACGTTGTCACGCAAAACCAGGAACGGAAGAATTAATGGAACATATTAGAAGTTTTAAAAAATGAAATGTTTAACAGTTTATTAATACTAATTAATAAATTATGTACATCTTAGTTTACATGTGTATGGTACAAATTTGGCATATGAAAAATTAACCTCGTATAACCTTAAATGTGGGCATTATTCTATTTGCAGTAAAAAATAAAAAAAATAAAAATAAAAAATCCGTCCATCCGCCCCGAATTTTGAAATCCTTGTAATGCAAAACGAAAAATCAACTTTTGCACAGCCTAATAAAAGAACATATCAAAGTCAGTAACGAAACGTAGCATTAGTGAGCTTGTGCATCCATACCGAATTTTACGTAAATATTTGTTAACACCGTTACTTACGAGACATAAATTATTTATTTACATCCAATCGGTAATCACAACGCACGTATACGCCAGTTTCTTTATTTTTATGTGTGAGTAACAAAACAAACAAGTGATTAATATAATAATAATAAACCGGGAACTACAAATACTTTTCGTCGTGGGATTAAGCAAGTTACGTAAGGTCTTTAATCACTTGGACCCGGGTCAGGATATCAATTAATTTAGTCTGATTAATTAAATTATGCGATCAATTTAAAGTGTTAGTTTTACGAAACAATGTAGGGAGGGCGTCGATAAGGTATTAATTTTAAGGTTATGTAATGCAAGTACAACAATAATAGTTTTTAAGGGTCAATGAGATGTTAAAGGTAACAATTAACATATGCAACTTCAATGAATGATTTTATAGTGATGAATAAGATCAATTTGAGTATAACGATAAGAGTAATGAGGTTTGAAAAATCAATTAAGCTAAAATAATTGAGTAAAATAAAAGCTCACAAGACATTCTTTACCATTAAATTAAATATAAATAACCCCGCCACTATCCTGATTATTATCCTGATTATAAAATACAAAAAAATTAATTCTTATATGGTACCGCATATAGTTGCATAGTTGACCAAACACTATAATTTTTAGTACGCACGGTAATCATTATTGGCATGTGTATGAATCACATGATCCGTTCACCAAATAATTCATAACAACACCGTTAGAAACCACGTGACAACAACAACAACCAACGTGCAAAACTAATATAATAAATTGTAACATTTTCAATTAACTCGATTTATACAGTACATATTTAATACGGCAGCAAAATTCTTTGAAAACCTTTCAAATAATTACTTCGAACTTCTTGACGACAAAGAAGAGTTTAGTATAATTATTAATGCTGACAAATCTTCAAACACAGAGCACATTCATCAATTTAAGATACAGATCTTTATATTTTCATACCGAATTAGCAAAGATCAGTAAAGTTAAGAATAATATTAAAATGCTTAATTTTAAAAAAATTACTAGCCAACAATTTGGAGTTATTGTCAAGTAAGTTATTTTGTATTATAGTTTTTAAGTTTATATTAAGATACAAGAATAAATCTAAAATATGAAAATTTCATAACAGATATATCTACGGAGGAATAGACTTACTCGAAAATAATGATGGTTCATTTATTTTTGAACTTATTGTTTATGAATTTCTTTTTAAAGAATTGGCAAAATACTCTGAAACTCACCTCATTGAATCAAAAACTCATTGGCTTACTACTATTTATCAAAAAAAGTTGCCAAAATAAAAAATTTAAAGAATTACAAAAATGATGCAATGATAATATGGTAAAGTATCCTGATAAGATTTTTGATTCAGAATAACAAAAATAATTATTATTCAGAACAGAATTTCGACCTTTTTATAAAAAAGATTATTGGGCAAAATTAGTATCCCGGTCAGTTTTTAGATAACACAAAAGAAGTTTTTATTTATATCATTTACAATGCATACTAAAGTTATAACACCAAATTTAAATATAACAAAATTATAATTCTAAACTATTCATAATTACTAACTAAAATCTAAATTCATTACATCTAAATGTATCAACGTTAATGCCCGATATTTGCAAAAAACCAATAAACTAAGTACTGTATACAACAATTGTAAGTGTTAAAACGATTATATAAACCTGCACAATTTTATATTGCTAGCAAACAACATAAACAATAATCACAGTACCAATAGTAAAAAATGTTATAAAAACAAGCTCCTATATTAATACAATTTCGAATCAAGTCCGAAAAATCTTAAGTAACTTGTTACACAATCAATAATCTGAACGGATTCCCAACTAAAACAAGTAAAAACAAGCTACAATATTAACACATAAATACACTAAATCAAGAAAGCACGATGATAAGCAATCAAGTCAATGTACACATAAAAAAATTCATACTGTGAACACATACTGCAAAACATCAATCCCTACTATGATAAACAGTAACTTAAAAGGTCAACACGCATAGCACAAGGAAACGACCATCCAATCAACAGTACCAATTGTAAAACGTCATAAAAAACAAGTCCCTATATTAATACAATTACGAATTAAGTTCGAAAAATATAAATTTGGTACCAATATAAAATAAAAAAAATCTTAAGTGACTAAATACACAATTGATAATCCAAATGGAATTCTGAGTAAAACAAGTAAAAACAAGCTACAATGTTAACACATAAATCAAGAAAGTATAATAATAAACAATGTATATATAAAAAATTGATATCATGAACAATATTATAGAATTTCTTAAAAATCGATACTGTGAACACATACCGTAATATTATAAAATCTCTTAAACATCAATACTTATTGCGATAAACTTAAAGGCACAAAATGTAAACTTGAAATACTTACTTAAAAATTACTTAAAATAGTCCTTTTTGAAGGGTAATTATGCACGAATAGCACATATGTACATACAAAAGCTATATCAAACTGGATTAATATAAAATGCAATATCATGTGAAAATATAACCAATCAAAGAACTGTATTTGTTCACATAATTTCACTCTTCAGATAACCATACACTATGTTGCACTCTATTTCTGGTAAATATCAAGTGACTCAATACACAATCGATAATCCAAACAGAATCCTAAGTAAAACAAGTAAAAACAAGCTACAAAAATTAATATATAAATTAAGAAAGTATGAAAATTTTATATAAATCGGAGAACGTTTTATTATTTGACTTTTAATTTTTACGTTCAACAGATTTTTTGTAAAAAAAAACTGTTGAACGTAAAAATTAAAAGTCAAATAATAAATGTTCTCCTATTTACATGAAATTTTCAGAGTATGCATATTTTGATCTGCTAAACAAGGTTACTTATGTGACTTTAATCGATTTTTTAGTAAAATTTAGATTTTACTATGTAGCGATTATAATCGATTGACCAAATATCGCTTTATAAGTTACTTTCGATTTTTTTCTGCATATTTATTTATTGTTTATAACATATTTATTATCATCTACAGCATATTTATTTATTGTCTACAGCATATTTATTTATTTTACTTGTTAAAGTTTGTATTCGAAAATAAGCTACCCCTTTATTGTGCTTTAAATTACTTAAAATAGTAAATAATCCAAAAATAAGCTACCCACGGTTTTTTTGTTAAAAATTGGCAAAAAAGGTAGCTCATTTTCAGCAACATACAGTAAACAATGGACACATAAAAAAATTATTACTGTAATCACATACCGGAATCCCTTAATCAGTAATTCAAAGGCAGGAAACGTAAACTTGAAATATTTAAATAGTCCTTTTTGTAAGGACAATTATGCACAAATAGCACGTACATACACAACAAAGTTATATCAAACCAGTTTAATATAAAATGAAAATCTGGAACATTGCATTCCACAATGTCATGTAAAAATATAACCAATCAAAGAACCGTATTTGTTCATATCATTTCACTCTTCAAATAACCATGCACTTCGTTGCACTCTGTTACTGGTATGTCAGGGATGATTAGAATTATGATGCGGCATAATATGCACATAATTTGTGATTTTTTCTATATGAAACCATCACTTTCATGCAGCATGTAACAAAATTAATTGGTTAAATGAATAAAACAGTTTGTCCATGTGACTGTAATCACCTGACTTGCTATGCTTTTTTAATTTTTATTGGCTTATAACTCAAAATTTGCATAATTCGCATAATTTATGATTTGTCGTATGCATAATTTGCTAATTTCACATTATAATACTGGACACCCTAGGAATGCTGCTGAAATTCACATAATCACATGAATGATCTTTTATATAAACATTAGAACCCTATTGCTGTTTGTGTTAGGGTTAAGGTTTGTTTTTTTTTGATTTTTTTTAACAATATTAGCCCAATTTCACTAGGGTAATTAAAATCCCCAACCCCTAATACTAACAGTGAACTTTTTATCACTTGATAGTACTAGGGTTTCTATCATATGCTCCGATTTTTGGAATTTATAAGTAGAGCTTATTTTTTTAAAACTTTAAAGTTAAATAATTTTCGATCTACTGGTCCATTTTAAATGATTTTACTACCAAAATGTTTGTCTCTTTAAGGCGATTCCAATGAGCCCAAAATCATTAAAATCCAATCACAGGATTATGAGAAAATGCGCTGTCAATTAAGTGACACATTTATAGGGTGAAGAAATTGGTTAGACATAGGTCTAACCAATTTTCTCACCCTACAGGTGTGTCACTTATTTGATAGTGCATTTTCTCATGATCCTGTGGTTGGATTTTAATGATTTTGGGCTCGTTGGAATCGTCTCAAAGAGACAAACATTTTGGTTGTAAAATCATTTAAAATGGACCAGTAGATCGAAAATTATTTAACTTTAAAGTTTTAAAAAATAAACTCTACTTATAAATTCCAAAAATCGGAGCATACGTAATGATTAGTGACGCACCTTAGGTTTGTTTCATATTGGCTGATCAGACTCATTTCATGTGATATAAACTGTAATACATAATACTTCAATACTAATACTGATATAACAATAACAACACAGCACCTCCTTATGAATAAGAATAACCAATACGTGATATTTATATAATTTTTTAATAAAAATTCGTAAAAATCTTTTAAACATATGTTTTATAGCACTATTTAAAATTTTTTTGTAAATAGTAAATAATAATGTTTTCAGGACATTTAAAGAAGAGTGAACCCAGTGATGATCACTAATTGTGTTCCCCTTGATATAATCATCTGATTCTATATATAAAAGGCCTTTTAGCTATATCAAAAAGTGGCTTGTACCCTAACACTAACCACGAGGTAAAAATATTTTTTTTGCTAGTGGTTTTATAGATGCTTTTTACCTCTGGCCGCTTATAGCATTTGATTGTTTTGATTATGTTGTATCAATTGGTTATACAAGATTTGGATATGGGGTCACATAGATTTCAGTATCATCTGATTTCATGATATTTGCTACTGTTTTTGGCCAATTAAAATTATATGTGATTATATTGAGGGTGATACAATTCAAGATAATCTCTGGGTTCACTCTTCTTGAAACTACCCAATGTTTTCTATAGTAATTTTCATTTGTTTGTACCAACAAAAAGCTATGTTAGTGTTGTTAAAAAAGTATTAACCCAAAAAAATTTATTATTGTCCAAAGAATATTTTAGTAGAGTTATATTGATCTGTTTGTGTATGTGTTCTCAAATTAAGGATTTTGATTGGCTAGATCAGGTATAATGTAAAAAAACCCAACTAATGCAATGCTTATTAGCTAGATCTAAAAATCTATTAGATTTGGTTCTTTAGACTCTAAATAGTTTCCTTTTTCTAGTTATATATAACTTATAGGTATTAAATGTATATTATTTTAAACTTGATAGTCAAACTCATTACTTACTCATTACCAGCTTATTACTAACTCATTACAAACTTATATTTCTTGATTCTTTTAAAAAGAAAAATGATTTGATGATCAGTAATTATTGTGCACAAATATTTAAAACTATCATCTATCAGTCATAGGACATGTCCCTAATAAGTGCTGTTACTTATAAATCAAATGAGTTAACTCATCTAATTTTATAATAAATTTACACAAAAAAATCATTTAAATTAAATTTATTTAAAAATATACATATAGACCTTTCTTTAAATTTTAAATATATATTCTTTAGCAGTTAAAGGACCATTATAGAACCGAAGGATCAGACCAGACCGGGACCATAAACACTATAATAATGATCCTTTTAGGGACTGGACCAGACTGATGCAACCCTAATATGAAGTATTCACTTATGTTTGAAATCAGCAGATATGGGTAATGCTGTGGGAGTGAAAGCTATTAGTGTCTGTTATCATAATGAATTGGAGTTAAAATAGGACACAAGGCATTTGTTTATTACCAAGATCTGCTGATATGCGTAATGCTATGAAATTCTGATTGCCACAATGATTTCTGGGACCAGAAAAAGGAAAAGCAAGCAGAGGCATTTTGTAAGAACACTAGTTGGCCTTACTAGATCTGGATAAAATAGGTTTGCGATGAAGCAAAAGAGGCATTTGCAATAGATTTTGCAGAAATGGTACAATAATAATGAAAAATATGGACAAAAAGTATAATGTTGGACATTGTAGCAAGGCATTCATTTATGATCAGAATTTGTAGCTATGGACAATGCTGTTCGAAATAAGACCATTGGTGTCTGTGATCACAATAGAATTGGAGTCAAAAAAGAAGAACACAGGGCACTGGTTTATTACCAAAATTTGCTAAAACGTGTAAGTAAAAGCTTTGGTCTTCATGGTAATTTTGGGACCAGAGGGAGAAAAGGCAATAGAGAATACATGCGCAGAAGTGCTATGTGGATTCAGGTAGAAATAGTCTTAGGAAAAAAAAAGAATATACTTGCAACGTTATGGAATACATCACAAAGGAATTTGAAGCTGAAAAGAATAAGATAAAGCATTCATTTATAAACAAATCAGCAGATATGGGTAATTTTGGAAATAAAAGCCATGGATGACAGTTATAATAGCGAAATTGGAGTTGAAGTCACTGGGTATTTGATTGCTACAAGATCTGCTGAAGTTGGTGACTGTGACCAAAATAAAGTTAGAGTACCGAAAAAGGTATGGTAAGCTGATTATTGAAAATAGAAAAGGTTAACTCACAACGGTACCAAAATTGGCCAGAAAGTTAAAACCATATTGTGGTATTGGATACAAGAATCCAAGTGTATACAATATGGATCTAGAACTTTTGAGATTATCTGGCATAAATTGAAAAAGGAATTAATAGTGTGATGCCATATCTAGTACTGGAAGTTAAGTTGGGCGAACTATTTGAGCAAGTGGTCGATATCTATAGTGTTGGAGTCATCTTGTCAGAGATTTTAACAAAAAAAAAAAAAGAAAAAAAAGAGTGCATTTGATGATAAATCTTTTACCATTAGTTTGTCATGAAAAATCTGGCAGGTTAAGAGACCTGAGTTTTGAAAAAAAAAGAAAAGAGTATACAGACGCATATGTCCATGGGTATAGGGGAGGTGAGTGTATACACCCCACACCCTATGAATTAGAATTAAGGGTAGTACATAAGTATATAGGCATTTGGAGAAGAGAAATGAATGTGCATGTTCGTGTACTAGTATAAATAAGTATATGTACGTGGGGATATAGATTGAAGCAGGTGTATATACCCTACACTGCTTTTAGGAAATAGTATAGTATATAGAACAGGTGTCGTAAAAAAAAAAAGAAAGAGGAAAGTAACTGAACGCGCATGTTTGGGTAGAGGTATGAACAAGGCATATGGATGCATATGTTTATGTGGGATATAAGTGAAGTAGTGGCACCCCATACTGCTTTTAATTATAGTTATGGTTAAGGAATCGTGTATACAAGTGGGAAGAAAAACGAACACACATGTTCATATAGAGGTATGAATAGAGTACACAAACAGATATATCACGTATGTGTATAGATTGAGTAGGTGTATATGCTCTATACCTCTCTTAAGTATTGGTATAGTATATGGATCAGGCATTGTAAAAAAAAAAAGAGAAAAGTAACCGAATGCGCATGTTCAGGTGGAGGTATAAACAAGCCATATGAATGCATAGGTTCATGTAGGTATGAGTGAAATAGCGCGAACATTCTGCACTGCTTTAATTATGGTTATGGTTAAGGAAATTCATGTATACAAGTGAGAAGAGAAACAAATGTGCATGTTTGTATAGAGGTATAAATAGTATAAATCGAGCACATGACCAGATATGTCATGTGTGTATATAGATTGGAGTGGGGTGTATACTCCATACCGCTCTTAAGTTGTGGTATAGTATACGAATTAGAAAAAAAAAGGGTAGAACCAAACACATATATTTGGATAAAGGTATAAATGAAGCATATAAATGTATAGGTTTATGTAGATAGGAGTGACCAATACTGCTTGTAATTATGTTTACAGTTAAGGGAATTCATGGGTATAAGTGAGGCAGGTGTGTACACCCCACATGGCTCTCAAATTAACTTTGAAAGTAATGGTATATGAATATGCAGGTCAGAGTATGGTGCGAAAAAACGAATGCGTATATTTATTTAAAGGTATGGATAAAGCGGGTGTGTATACCCTACACCACTCTTAAGTAATGGTATAGTATATGGAATAGGAAAAAAAAAAGAAGGGGAGAGGATAAATACGCAGGTTCAGGTAGAGTTAAGCGAGGCAGGTATGAACAACCCACACCACTTTTGAATTATGCTTAGGGGAATAGCACATGGAACTACATAAACTTGTTGTTCATATATGTGTGTAGATTGAGGCGGGTGTGGGCACACATACTGCTCTGGGGCTAAACTAGGTTTAAAAGATCCAGAAGAGCTAAAGAGGTTTTGCAGGATATCACGTGATGTTATAGAGTAGCGATGATTATGCCTTTATGAGTAGTTGTGGATACGTGGGCATGTATGGTAAGCAGGTGTGTACACCCCATACCGTGTGTAAGTAAAAAAAAAAAAAAAAGAAAGAAAAGAGAAAGGAGAAAAAGGAGTAGTGGTATACAGGTATGGGTATGTTTTTATATCTAAGATGGAACGATCCTTGTCAACAATCCCATACTGTATTACGTCATTTCATTAAAGGACATGACTGTAGGTATAAAGGTTGGTCATGACTGTTGTGTGCGAGGAAGTGCACACGACGAGACGGGATGATCAATAATAATGAACCACTTGTGAATGAAGTCACAAAGCGGACATTTATTGTGAGTCACCGACGCCCATGTCACAGATGGAATAGTATTTTGTAACCTGATGATCTGCATCGATCTCTTTGTTCTTTGAGTTTTCTGCTTGACATTGTGTCCAGCTATCCCCCACCACGCCAAAAAAAAAAAAAGAAAAAAGGAAAGTGTAGAAGGAAAAGAAAAGAGGGGTAAGGAAAAGTGGGCGATAAATTACAGCAGAGTTATTGGACCTCCGCAAAAATGAAAAAAGAAACAAAGAGATTGAAGGACTATGCTCGAAAAGATCTGCTCATGTGACATCCTGCGGCTTGTTTGACGGCCCTATCCCATACTGTATTACGTCGTTTTATTAGAGGACGTGACTGTAGGTATAAAGGTTGGTCATAACTGTTGTGTGTGAGGAAGGGGCACACAATGAAACGGGACGAGCAATAATAATATGAAAACTTTATAAGGATGCAGCATTAGGTACAGTTTCTAATGGCTTATTTGATTTGTGACTCTTTATATTTATTCAATGTCAAATAAGCTACTTCTTGACGCCTCACTGCAAATACGTCGTTAGGTGTGATTTCTAATGATTTTTTAAATCTGCAAGTGATTTACCATGTCTATTCATCATATGATTAATTTCACTGTGTTGACTTGATGTCAGTCTATTTTTTTGGTTCATCTCTAATGATTCATTTAAATATGCAACAGGTTCATCACATCTATGTATTCATTGTGTGATAATTTTGACTGAACTTTCACTAGTTTTTTGCGTGTTATATAATCTGTTAATGGAATCTATTTGATTGCAACCCCATATTCGGTTGCTTTAAATTGAATTTCTTTAATAAAATCATAAATATTTTTATTTCCACTTGTTCATTCTTTTGACATTTTTTTTTGAGAGGCACATGTTTGGCACCACACTATGGAAGTATTATTTTTGCTGCAATGTTCGCATTTTCCATTACTAGGTTGTCTTTTTTTTTTATTTGACACCTCTGTAGAGGACGCCATGTAGGCGTTCTTTATTTAGGTTGTCTTTTAAAAATACATTCGTTTGTAATTGCATTTAGTTATTCTGTATATTTCATGTTCCTTGTTCTCTAATTGTATATGATCTTTAAATTCTTTTAAAATCTAGCAAACTCTGAGTGCTAGGCAATATTTCTAGATCAACTCCACACAATGGTTCACGTGACTGTGTATATCCACCATATTTATCTGTAAGGCCGTTTGAAGTTAATTTTTTGGTTAACATCACCCCCCCCCCCACAATGGTCCCCCCGGCCCCCGGGTAAAATGAACATATGAAAAAAAATAAAAATAATGAAATATTATCATTACTTAGAAATCAAATTCAATATATAACTTCGATTTATTACTTCGTGCATGATATCTGATATTACTAGTAGCTGACGTATGTACGAACGTACGTACTTAGCTCTATATGTGGGGTCGTCTAAAGCGGAGCAGAATCACGTGCTACCTGACCAATCAAATTAAGAATTTGATGATCTTAGGCAATTTTGCTTATTATATTACTACCTAAAACCTATCTAAGGCCGTTTGAAGTTAAGCTTTCGGTTAACATCACACTCCCCTTCCTCTTTGATGTCCCCCGGTAAAAATTAAAAAAATAAATACTGCATAACCACGAAATAACGCGATGGGTGTGGTTTCGAATTTCGGCCTAAATTAAGATTAATTCAGGCCGAAACTCGATGTGCGTTATTTCGCGGTTAAAATAAAATAATTTAAAAATAAAAAATGAATTAAAAAAAAAATAAAAACTTAAAAAAAAATAAATAAATAAATAAATAATAAAAAATTAAGCTAAAATTTTAATTCCTATTTGCTGTCCTCTCATATATGTTTATTTCAGTTTGCAATAAAACGATTCAACAAAAAACTGCTGAATAAAGAGCTTCCGAAGTGCTTTTTGTTCATTGAACTAGAAAACTAGTATTAACGAGAAGAAATATCTGAATAAACATTTAGTTTTTACGGAATCATTCGGGACAAAATTTGCTCGGCCAATAGGAATTTGGAAAACCCAAAATTCCAATCTGTGATCGCTGCATACATACTTTAAAATGATGCAGATCCGATCACTAGATCACGAGAATTTTGCCTGTAAAAATTGTACATTGTCACCATCGTATGGGAGAGCTTTGTACTTTCATGCTGAGTTTAACTCCGATGGTTGACGTTAGAAGGTCGCATGAATTGGGCAGTAATTTATGGGAAACGGATATTTATGATTTATTAGGCATTTATTATAAAAGAATGTAGATTTATTTAAGAACGGTTTTGGAGAGCATACATTAGGCACATTATATATTATTAACGAAGGGTGAGGTCAACCCTTTATATACATTCTCATTTCTTATGATTGCCTACGCTAAAATCATAATGTCTAAACTACTAATCTGATTTCACATGCTTCCCCAACAGGCAACTACTTCTATCAAGTTTATGCAAGCGCGTAAACGCGACTAGGAGAAATTCACATGGTTAAGCCACTGAGAATACAAATAATGCCTAATACGAGAAAGGTAAGATTAACATGGCTATGACTATACAATTATGGAAGGTATGTTACAACTTAAAAGAATTATACAAATACGGAAATGAAAGACAAGGGAAAAACTTTCGTTACAACATACTTTTTATCGGATAAAATACTTTTTATAATATATACCGATATTTATTTATTTTTGCTCCTTTCATTTATAAGAGGAATGTAATGTTAAGGCCGTTTGAAGTTAATTTTTCAGTTAACATCACCCCCAGCTGAAGTCTCCCCCTCCCCGAAAAATGAACAGCCAATCAAAACGCTGAATGACTCTCACCAGTCACCTGATTTACATCAACCAATGAAATTGCTTCATTTTTATATGTTCGTTTCATATGTTCGTTTCATTTTACCCCCCTCCCATGAGGCCTGGAAAAGTGATGTTAACCAAAGAATCAACTTCGAACGGCCTAATTATTCGTCTGCCATCCAACCATTCTGCTAAAAATATTGAACCGAATTTACCCTTATCAATTTTTTGAATGTTAACTTATCTATTGATAGGAATCCATTCAATCACCTCTTTATATTTAGTGGGTTTGAGTTGAAATTCTTTAGTACATTTATCAATTTTTCTTCATTTACACTTGTCCTTTCTTGAGTTATTATTATTATTATTATTATTTTATTATTTTTTTTTTGAGAATCGCACGTTAGACGCCATGCTTCTGAAATGTTATATTGATTGTAAATTCCACATTTTCCATTAAGACGACTTCTTTTAGAATGAAGTTCATCAAATGCTATCATATATTCATTAGTATCTGTATTTTGAGTCATTCCGTATAATTTATAGTTCTTATGCTCTAATTGTGCATAGGTTTAATTTTTTGAATGTTAGGTATTGTTTTCAGATTAACTCCGCATGAATGTGTACGTGATCGTGTATGTCTGCCATGTTTACTTGAGATTGTTCGAATGCCATCTAACCATATTGCTGCATATGTTGAATTTAAATCATCTCTATTAATCATTTGGATGTTGTATAATCTATTAAAAAGGGATCCATTCGATTACGCTCTCATATTCAGTGACTTTAAGTTGCGAATATTCTTCCTTTCTGCAAATTTCCTCCCGTTTCTGGAGCTGCCGCCCCCTGCCTTCCCTTTTATACCTGCAGTGAATTTTTGTTAGTTAGTTCATGTGAATTGTCCCAATACCAGGAGCGGAGTATGAAATACGAAGTATATGGTTTACAGGCAAGTTAGATGACTTCCGCAATCTTTGGCATCTGATTGGATAAAAAATCCTTGTGACTTTTTGTAACACCCCCAACAATACTAAAAAGGTTATCAAAAGAAAATGCAAATCTAATTGGTAAAAAAAAAAATTCTTAACCGTAATATTGATTTGCAATGAAGTGTATACCAGGAACGTAGTACAAAGTACGAAGTGTATAGTGGTCGTACCCTAGGGTACAATAACCGGTTAACTGTTTGGCTATCCGGATACCCGAATTATAAAACTGATAAACAGATAAATTATTGAGGTATCCGGTTAACTTAAGATATAATATAGGATAATATAGGGTAAAATACAATTATAATAAAAATTTTAATTTGCGTATTATTTATATACTAGCATCACTCGGCGTAAAACTTGCTACGTCATAAATTTAATGTATTTTAAATAAGAACATGATTTTAATATTTCGTTTGTTTATTATATTTATTTAATAGGTGATATAAATCAATTACACTTTAAACTTATACTGGCTTTCAGTTTTTTGTAAGTATAATAATAATAATTATATTATATATATGAATACAGTGAGTACTTACTTTATGTTTTTATTACATACTTTACATAGTACAAAATACTATTATTGTTCCACATCATTTCTGAATTTACGTAAATTCTGAATTGACGTGTGTTCTTTCTGATTTTCATCTTGTATGCAGATCATGTAATAAATTACTGATAATAATTACTTATTGTTCCACATCATTTCTGAATTGAAATGTGTTCTTTCTCGATTTTCATCTTGTATGCAGATCATATAATAAATTACTGATAATAATTACTTATTGTTCCACATCATTTCTGAATTTAATTCTGAATGAACATGCGTTCGTGAAATGCATAGCAATGTAATAAATTACTGATAATAATTACTTATTAATAATTACATTGATTTTTATTCGTTTTGATTTATTTATTTATTTTTCTAATTTTTTTTACTTTATTATTATAGAGTTACTTTATTTGATTTATGCATTAATACTGTATATATAAATCAACAATCATATAAATATCTTATCCGGATATAACCGTTATCCTTTTATTTGAATAGGATATAAAACCGGTTACTAAATTTTGTTAAAGGTTACAACCTTTCAGATAAAAAGTTATCCGGGTACGAGCACTAGGTTTACTGAAGAGTTAAATGGTAAACTTGTGACTTTAGATTTCTATATTAGTTCATGTGTCTATGTTGATGTGTGTATGTACTGTACGTAAGTAAGTAATTCGGTTTATATTCTATAGTGCGATGGGTTTAATTTTTTTGACCGGTCATTGATTAAACACAAAAAAGTAAATAATACAACAATATAACCTCTGTTAGTATTATTAATAGTTCTCTTATGTGCTGTTTGGGAGTGTGATTCTCAGTATCTGTTTGAAAAAATATTGTGTGTGACCAGCACTTTTGAGAGGCGCCTAGAATTAATGTCCAAAGAAACTAGTAGTTTGATCCATTCTGGACCTTGCCGAGCGTACTATGTCTTTGATTAGTTCTTTTCAGTTATATAGTGTAATATGAATAACAAACTACATATCAAGCCCTTGAGTCCAGTGATACTATCATAATGTTTCTGCGCCCCAATATCACGATATTAATTATTCTACTCCTGACTTATGATCATCATTTTTCCTTATATTATTATTATTAAATTGATCATACCTCCGATCTTATTACTAACTATAGTTATCCCGTTTTCCTTATTTGTTCTATGGATATATACCAGGAATGTAGTACGATGTACGTAAAGTATACCGGGAACAGATTACGAAGTACGTAAAGTATGGTTTACAGGCGAGTTAAGTAAAGTTCACAATTCTAGGCTTCTGATTTGGATGATCATTCCTTGATTTTGTATGCATGCGTGCTGGTGTTTCGTGCTTTGAATTTGCGGTAGGAATCATTTATTTAAAAACTTCTATAATATTACCTTATGTGTTTACAATATTGATTTTCTTTATATGTACATTGACTTGACTATTTATCATCATGCTTTCTTGACTTATTGTGCTTATGTGTTAATATTATAACTTGTTTACTCAGGATTCTGTTTGGATTATCGATTTATGTATTGAGTTACTTAACATTTTGTTTATATTGTTTGCCAACTATATAAAATTGAGCAGATTTACGTAATCATTTTTAACATTTACGATTGTTGCATATTCGATTATTATTTTTTTGCAAATATCAGGTATCTACATCGTCATTGCCCCTTAAATATATTATTATTGTTCGCGCATTACATGACCTTAAAATTAATACCTTATTAACGCTGTTTTTCGTAACTGACTCTTAAATTGATCGCGTAATTAATCGGATCAAATTAAATGATATCCCGACTCAGATTTTTCATATGAAAGAACAATTGCTTTACTAATTATGAAATTGCATATATTAAATTTTATGAAATTATAATGTGAATTTGACACTGAACATATGCACTTTAACTCAATTGCGAATCAAAATTTGACTACCGTAAATGGGCTGTGGACTAGGAAAACCCGTCTTTGAAGGGGTTTTCCATTTCGAGAAAATGGCGATTATTTGTTGTGAAACCTAAATTTTACCCCTTGATTTTTTGTTTATTTTTAAATATCGATTACTGAATAAACAATGTCATATGATTATGAAACACTGATTGACCAATCTTATTTAATTGAGTCGTCAATCTTTGGTTGTAAATCTATTTTTAGAACACGATCGTTAAAAAATTGGTTTAACATTCGAGTTAAAAAATCACGATAATTTATTATATCAACATAGGGTAAAAAGTAAAATACATGTGGATAGAAACTAGCGCTTTAATTTGAATCAAAGTCTCAAAATTTTTGAAAAAGTGTCAAAGGCGGGTTTTCCTAGTCCACAACCCAAATAGCCAACTAGAATATCCCGATGGTTGCAATAATTAGATCATGTATATATTATCAGAATCTAATAGACGTTTAGGAAAAATTATGTTAGATAATTCTATCTATACATAATATCTAGCATCATAGTGTACTAATTTCCCCGCTCCTGGTTTCGCGCAACTGCGCTGCGCAGCTACTTATTTATTAGGCAATTGATTAAATTACTTATCTCTGCCTGCGCCTTTCTCAATTTAGACATCGATTGTACAGTGTGAAGGGCTCTGCGCCAAGCCATTTTTTTTATTTGTTTACTTTAGGGGGTTTTCCGTTTGTTTATATCGTTACGATAGTATTATATTTCTCCTATTTCTAAGACGTAGATAGTGAAATCGGCATAGCCACAAATAGAATAAGCATTGTGCCACAACGAGTTGCTGTTTGCAGCCCATGCTAGCTGCGAATGCCAGAGCCACAAGTTGGTTTTTGCCTGTGGCGTTTCGCTGCTAATATTTGTTTATTACCCCTTTCTGCTAAACAATGGTATAGCCGAGTATTTGTACCGATAATATTATGGTACTGGCGCATATAACTTTATCCCTGGCATAAACGAAAAGCCTGAAAAGTCCGCATCGCCCCAAGTGCACATCGAGACATAGAAATTCACCTCTAAACTTCGTTCAAGGAAACGAGTAGTCATTGTGAGTCAGAAACGAATCTATAGAATTAAATAGAGTTAGTAAATGTAATCTAAATTTCATGTATTTATTAAGATGGTGAAAAGTATATAAACCCTCCCTTTCGTCTCAATAAAGTATAACTCAGAATGAGTATAACTCTCAGAGTTCAAATTTGAATAGCTTTCGAGTGTTAGTGATAACCTTCGAAATTAGAGTAAAAGTGTTATCGTTAGTAATTCCCGAATTGTTATAAACTGTTAGTAGCATAAACCGATAATTACCCCCCCCCCCGATACGTAAATTCGTATAACAGATAAGATTAATCCTGCGATCACGTGACGCCGTAAAGTCACATAACGATCGATCCCCGCCTCGCTACAGCAAGACCCAAAGAACCTCGAGACCTGGACCAAATCAACCACGCCTCTTTCTGCCTGCCAATTCGAGGATCTAGAGTCTTGCACACCTGTAGGACATTGTTTTGGATAGATAGTGGTGTTGTTAGTTGTATTTAGTATTTAGACCGATAGCTTTGCCCGCTACAACTGTACCAGTTTTTTCTTGCTGGCATCTTGATTACACCATAATTGTCAGTGCGCCGGGGCCTCCTTGCTTAGCTCCATTTTCGATCCATTGACCTTGCTGTCAACCTGAATGATCGAATGTAACAATGATCTATCAAATAAGCAGGGGCAGAATAAGGAAATGCTGTGATTTTTGCAGAAATATTATTAAACACCGGCAATTTATAATCATGATTGGTAGGGAGTCGCTCGCTGAGTTTAATTTGAATAAACATGATTATGTTGTAACACATGTAAAAAATATTTTTCATGATCATATGAGTTTGTCGGATAATTAGATTTATTGCAGTATTGTTTTATTCAAAGCTATTTGTATAAAAAACAAACTGGCTTTATAAAATTTAACCAATTTTGATATTAAAAGTCTAAATTCGATTGGTTATTTTAAATAGTGAAGTTTTATGGGAAAAATTATAACACTTAAGATCATCAGACAATTTAATAGGAGAATAAGTGAAAACACATATAGACGCTGATAAAAGAATATTACAGTATTTAAATTAAATTATTATATAAAAATCTATAAAATAACACGTTCCACTTGAAATACTGTATTTAAATGAAAAAAGTAGCAATAATCCTGACGATTGGAAATTTATGTATTTATAATTTAAGTTTTTACAGTACGCACATCATTAACTATAATCAATTTGGGTTCTCTATTATTTCAATCTTGCAAATATGGCATAGGATCGATTAAAACTACATAATAATTAATTACTATGATTTTCTGCGATTGAAGTGAATTCTTTAAAATTAATTAAATTTTTTACTTTCACCTTTCGAATTATTGATTGCATGATATGGATTCTTCGAAATTAATAATTAAATCTTCACTTGTTGTCGATTGAGATATGAATTCTTCAAACTTAATGCTTAACTCTTCACTTTCATCTTTCGAATTCATTTAAATGTATTGTTATTAGGGTATAGGTCAAGAGAGATTTCGTCAGAAAAATTATCATTAGTTTTGTAATTCCTTGTTTGCCTAAGTTTTTTGTCATATTCAGTAAGTTCAAATAAAATCTTTGGCTCATTTTGCATTCTGCATTCCTTATTTGCCTAATTTTTTTATCATATTCAGTAAGCTTAAATAAAATATTTTCATCATTTTGCCATTCTGAAAAAGTTTCACAAATTTTTAATGCCGATGGACGTTTTTCTGGATCATTATCCCAACACCTTTTCATAAGGCAAATATAGCATGACTCAGGAATTGGTGGAATAAGTGGTCTTAATTTCTTCAAAGCTGTTTCCATTCCAAGCTGGGGTCAAAAATATTCATGAAAAAATTCGTAAATTCTAATTACTGATATTCCAAATAAAATTTCCCACATTATTATGCTAAATGAGTATATATCAGATGCTTTAGTATATGGTTTATGTTCCAAAACTTCTGGAGAATATATGGTAAAATTCCATAAACCCTGTCAGATTTTAATCCCAATGCAATATTAGCTTCTATTGAAAGTCCTAAATCTCCAATGTATGCATTTTTAAAATTTTCTAGCAGTATATTTCCACTATGTAAATCCCGATGAATTAGGTCATGAGAATGAATTATCTGAAGATCTGAAGCAATACAATGTAGCAGATTTAATTTGTCTTTCCAATCCATTTGTGCGACAGATTGCAGACTCTCACGCAAACTACCACTTAGAGCATGTTTCATTACAAGTATATAATCTTTAGAAACTTTGTCTTTTGATATACCAAGGCATCTTAAAAAAGTTGGATTTTTATGACCGATATCACAATATGCTTTTAGCTATTATTAAAGTGAAATATATTTAAATTATTAATATAAATGATAAAAAATATTGTAATTAATAAAAACATTTTAATTAGGTTACCTCTCTTATGAATCCTTCATGATTCTTGTTTGACCCGTGAAATAATTTAAGTGCAACATACATGTGAAGCTTTAGATTATTATCAAGCCATTTAGCATGATATACAGTTGCAAATCCACCTTCTCCTAATACTTTAATGTTTTTAAATTCATCGCAAGAAATCCAAGGTAACTGATACTTATTTTCCGTTAATATTTTTTTCAATCATCATCTACTTCGGTATTATGCATCCATTCATTTGTGGTTAATATTTATTTAGTAAATTTTAAAATAAATATCAATATGTCTATATGGGCTAGGTGCTGGGAAAAGGGACCAAATTGATAATTTTTTCAAAAGTAATTTTTTTATATAAATCAATTTAGAATGATATTAGGATCATTTTTTACTTAAAACACATAAGTTGTTGTATTAATAAAATTTTGCAGTGTAGCCCTTTAAAGTTTGCATTTTTTTATAAGTTATCATAAGATTTACAATACAAAAATTGATTTTCTGAAGTTTTGTCAATTTGGTCCCTTTTCGCAGCACCTAGCCCATATATTCAAATTCCTGGAGTTATGCACGTTGACATTTACCATGGATTCGATAGCGAATCCATAGTCCGTCGTTCAATGATGAGTCTCTATATGAGTGCTACCAAGAGAAAACTTGTAAACTCTGAAATTGATTATATAAATAATTTAATCTTTTTGATAATATTTCATAGCATTTGTGTTATCGAAAAGACCCGAAAGATGATTAAATTACGTAAATCATTATTTTCAGAAGTCCGTACAATAAAAATTTAACCTGTACTTATAATTTTTTCTTGATTGCTCTCATATATTATTTGACGATACTCGTATATTTTGATATATTTGCTGTGTTCTTTTATAATTTAGCCCGTCATTCAACGACGAACTATAATAGTTTAGTTTATAATTTAGTAATCATACCTGCTGTTAAATCTTTTTCCCTAATCGGTGATTTAAATATAGTATATGAGTTTGTTAATAACGTATTTCAATATATATTGAAATTTGTAATTTAGTGACATGCGACATAGCACCTCAACATTGCAAGATCAGGTACGATGATTTGTTTTCTTATCGTCAATAACTTGAAATTTGCATGTGAAACCACATTTTGTGTACTAAAAAAAAAAAATTTTTTTTGCAAAACTTTAAGAGCTTTCGCACTCCCTAACCTTATTCTAACTCTACTATATTTCTTAAATATCAACTATACCTGATCATATCATGTGATTTGATTGTGGTACGTCACGATACACCCACACAAATATAAATTCGAAAATTACTCTTTAATACCAGCATTTGGCTTTCTGCAAATCTCTTGTTGTCCCAATTCCATTTCGATAACATTCTGCTACCTTTGACATTCCACGAATGTCCCCCATCTCTGCGGCTTTTTGAAAATAAACGAAAGCTTTATGTTCATCTTTTTCAACTCCAAGTCCAAGTAGATAGTGTTCTCCAGTATCAATTATTCCTTCAACGTGCCCCATCTCTGCAACTTTTTGAAAACAAATGAATGCCTTATGTTTATCCTTTTCAACTCCAATTCCATTTCGATAACAATGTCCTGCATTATATGTTCCTTTAGCGTTTCCCATCTCTGCAACTTTTTGAAAATAAATAAATGCCTTACGTTCATCTTTTTCAACACCATTTCCTTCTCTATAACAAACTCCATCTCCCATCTCTGAAGATTTTTGATAATAAATAAATGCTTTATGTTCATTCTTTTCAACTCCCCTTCCATAATAATAACAAACTCAAACATTATTCATTCCAAGAGCATTACCCATATCAGCAGATTTTTGAAAATAAATGAATGCCTTATATTCATTCTTTTCAACTCCAATTCCTTTTTCATAACAATTTCCAACTTCACTCATTCCATCTAGATGTCCCATCTCTGCAGATTTTTGATAATAAATGAATGCCTTATGTTCATCCTTTTCAATTCCAATTCCATGTCGATAAAGATATCCAACTTTGAATGACCCATCAATATCCCATTTCGGCAGATTTTAGATAATAAATAAATGCTTATGCTGATTCCTTTCGACACCATGCTCTTCACAATCGTAGTAATGTCCAACTTCGAATGCTCCGTGAGCATGACCATATCCGCTGATTTTTTATAATAAATGAATGCTTTATATTTATCCTTTTCAGTTCCAATTCCATTTGCATAACAATATCCTACTCGACATGTTCCATCAGCGTGTCCCATCTCTGCAGATTTTTGAAAAGAAATGAATGCCTTACGTTTATCCTTTTCAACTCCTATTCCATTTCGATAACAATCTCCAACTTGATATGTTCCATCAGCATACTTCATATCAGCAGATTTTTGATAATAAATGAATGCCTTACGTTCATCCTTTTCAACTCCAATTCCATCTTTATAACAGTTACCAAGTGCAAATGTTCCACTAGCACTTCCCATCTCAGCAGATTTTTGATAACAAATGAATGCCTTATATTCATTCTTTTCAATCCCAATTCCTTTTTCATAACAATTTCCAAATTCACTCATTCCATCTGTATGTCCCATCTCTGCAGATTTTTGATAATAAATAAATGCCTTACGTTCATCCTTTTCAACACCAATTCCATTTCTATAACAATATCCAACTTTGAATGTCCCAATAATATCCCCCAGTTCGGCAGATTTTTGATAAGAAATAAAAGCCTTATGTTCATCCTTCTCAACTCCAATTCCATGGCAATGACAACTTTGTGAAATTCCATCAAGATTTTCCATATTAGCAGATCCTTTATAATAAGAGAATGATGTATCCTTTAATGTTAGTTGACTTATTTGCAAAGTATCGACCAAATGATGAGTACATTGAGTATATTTTTCATGAATCAGATTTACAATCTTAGGAAAATAAATTTTAATCTTCTTTAAAATAGAAGCAAATTGGAAAATGCTGAAAGCATATTTTAATATACAACAATGAAGCATATGGGATGACTGGTAAAAAAAATAAAATTAAATTTAAAAAAGAAGCAAGTATTAGTGCAAATCAAAAATGATTAGAAAGTTTTCACAAATATCCTAACCTTGTTAGTGTTTTCTTCTAAAATCTTTTCCATTTCTTGGATATTTGTCTCATTTATCCATTGGTCAAGTTGATTTAGTTGATTAAACTCTTGAAATTTAATTATAATTACTTTTAAATTTTCATTATCTATCATTGGAAATTTTTTATCAATAAAGATATAAATAATATCGACTGATAGAATAGTTGATATATACCTTCCTCAGGACTGTGAATAGATAAATCTAATGGACCATAAAAAGGCTTAAACAGAAGAGTTTTTATTTCTTGTTCTCTCGTTAAATTATCAAGACTCTCAGTTCCAGCCTCTTTAATGATTTTCAATAAGCCAAATAAAAGTACTTTCCCAATTAGTTTTAATCTTGAAGTGTCGATCTAATATATAGATATTGGGATATTTATTCGTTTAATGAATTTATTAATATACAGTATAAATGATCGTTAAATTGGCTAACCATCCTAGTCATCCATTGAATAAATTTCACTCCTTGTTTCTGCAAATTTTCATTTGTTTTAGGACCTTAACAAATAAAGCAGGAATGTGAATAAATAAAAAAAAATGCACTTTTAATAAATAATTCCGATTCCTTTGAATCAAACTTTAGCTTACTATATAGGCAGTCGAATGAAACATGTAACATTGTTGGAAAGGTGTTTGCAGCTAACTTGGACTTGCAGAGATAGTCCATGATTTTTGCTTTAAGTGATTGTGATTGAAATAATAACTCTTGTTGGCCTATTTTACATGAGATTCATTTATAAATTAGCTAACTGATATTGACACAAAACTACTTAATATTAGGACGTACATGATAATAATCTACTGCATTCATATAGCGAGTATAAACCATCTACCACCTATGAAAGTATTAGTAACTCTCGTTTTCTTGCAACAGTTAATAAATTAGAAAAATTAAGTATACAATAAACCTCTTTTGTTTCCAAATCTGCAAATTTGAGACTTAATTTTTGTAAGAACTGTAAAGAATGCATATAATGCATATTATTAATCAATTGTATAAATATATATAACAAGAATAATTGTATTAAATTTACCTCAAGAATTATTTCGAATAAAATTTTTTTCTGATTACAAGGTTTCAATTCAATATTTTTAATTAATGGCAGTAGATGTGCAATTTTGTCCTAGAGAAGTTTAAGAGAGAATAATAAAGGCAAGTATTTTTTAGCAAATCGATAATAAAGTTTCACTCGAAATTTATAATCCCAAAATCAAAGTTCAATATCTAATCTTATTCTTCGTTAGGACCTCATAGGGATATCATACTGTCCGGAATTTGAATTTTCAAGCTTGAAATAGATAGAAATTATGGCATACCTTTTCAGTTAGACTATCGTAAGCCTTTTTAAGATACATCATAGTAAAATTCTTAACAAAAGCCGAATTCATAAAATTTACTGAAAGAACAAGTTCAACAAGCGAATCCCATGGAAGTTTAACAGTTTTTGACATTCTTTTATTGATATGATTAAGTATGTTTATGGCCTAATTTATGTTTTTTTTTTTAAAAAAAAAATATATTAAATTGTTAAATAAATTACAAATATCATAACAAGCGAGTGTATTTTTACCTTTCTTTGCACAATTTCATGTGAACTTGCAAGCTTTTCTATGACAGGACTTAAAACAAGTTTTAGCTTTTCTTCAAATTGGATTTCATTTTCAGCGAATCCAAGATGAAATTCAATCTTTTCTAGTGATTCTAATATAAAATTTTGATTAATACAGTATCTTTACAATTAGAAATCTTAGTTGTAGGTATTTACTTATTTCGTTGTTGGTCATCATGTAACTAATTTTGAAGCAAATTTGATCTTATACGTATGTGATAAATATAGAAGCAATTTATTTTATATTTAACACTAAAATTCTACCAGGAACGTAGTACAAAGTACAAAGTGTACGGTTTGCGTTCATACATGAAATCTGAATCTGATTGGATCCCCATTTCTGTATGGTTTATACTAAATTGTACTATGATCTGCATAGCATGACGGAATTGGCTTTGTCACTCGATCACCTGATAAAACAATGAAAACACTATATGGTTAGCTGAAGTATCAGGTGTAATTCCGGCCAAAATTTCATAATTCCAGCCAAAAATCTATTTTTGACTGAAATTATAGATTTATTAGTAATATTTAAAAATTAATAACTTTTGATCTACTGTACTAAATTTGATGATTTAACTACCAAAATGATCCTCTCGGTGAGAGGATTCTAGCAAGTCCAAAATTATAAAAATATAAACACAGGATCCTGTGCTCAAACCAGATTTTTGTCACATAAAAATTCTATAATTTATTAAATAATTAAATACATTTATAGTAACACAATTTATTTCAATTTTAGGTCATGTGATTGGATTTTAATATTTTGGGTTTCATTGAGAGGATTATTTTGGTAGTTAATCATCGAAATTGGCCAAGTAGATCTGAAATTATTAACAATTAAAAAATTAACTTTTAATTATTAATAATTTCTGATCTACTGGGCCAATTTGATAATTTAATGGCCAATATGATCCTCTCAATGAGAGGATTCTTGCAAGCCCAAAAATAGTAAATCCAATTACAAGATCTTAAGAACAGAATAAATTTGTGTTACTATAAATAGTTTATAATTATTTAATAAATTATACTGATAACAGGATCCTGTGATTAGATATTAATAATTTTGGGCTTGCTAGAATACTCTCATTGATATGATTATTTTGGTAGTTGATCATTAAATTTGGTCAAGTAGATAAATAATTATATACTATATTTAAAATCATAAATCTGATTTGCTAATTGGGGTATCTGGTGTGGTGGGCGAGGTAAGCTCATAGTAAACAAAAATCAGCTGATTTCTGGGAGCTCTCTTAGAGGCATTTTATAAAAACACTGTTCTAAATTTTTATGCTTTTATAAAATTCAAATTTGTACTAAAGAGATAAAAGTGTTAGCAAAATTCTTTTGCAAAAATACTTTATTAACTTCTTTTGATATTGTAGCAATGAATTTGGATTACAAAATGAAAAGGCATTAGCATATGTACTTTACAAAATACTATGTTGACTTTTTTGTATCTTACTTGTAATAATTTTAGATTAGAAGGTGCAAAAGGATTAGCAAATGCACTTTATAAAAACACAAAATAAATAAAAACTTACAAAAGTTATTACAGCCCAAAATATTTTGAAATAATTACAATTGATGAAAAATATTTCAGAATTTATTATAAAATATTACAGAATATATTTCAAAGTACAATTATTACTCCCTATAGTCACATCCATATAGTTATACCTCTATTTAAGCATCCAATTATGTATGACAAATTTAAAATATAGTAAAAAACCTCATTATACAGTCTGACCTCTCTATAGTCACACCCTATAGTCACACCTCTAGATAAGCACCCAATATTGTGCAACGGACTTAAAATATAATAAAAAACCTCATTATAGTCACATATCACTTATAATCACTATCACCAAAAAATTTTGATTTTTTTATCCATTTTATTAATAAAAAACCTCGTTATAGTCACCAATTTTTACTAAACATAGATTATAAAATCTGATTGGCCAATATTTATATTCATATTTATTTAAAATATTCTATTAAAAATTCTTAAAGGTTTGATAGCAAATAAGTTTTGATGCAGTAGTCCGATTTGTATGAAACAACTACCAAAATGTTCGTCTTGATGTGACGATTCTAATGAGCACTAGATCGTTAAAATCGGATCACACGATCCTGAGATCGTTAAGGATTTGTATCACTTTACATGTTTAAAAATTGATTAAATTTAAACATCTGAGTGAAAAATCTTTAAAGATCTTAGCATTTTGTAATTAGATTTGGATGATTGTGGACTCTTTAGAATCGTTTCATTGAGCCAAACACTCTGGTAGTTGTTTTATCCAAATTGGGCCACTGGTTCAAGAGTTATCACTATCAAACGGTTTAAATTTTTTAATACACAAATACATTACTTATTGGCTTTTGGTCACATGACCATAACAAGGTATTTTATTTATAGTCACGCCTCTATACAATCACCAAAATAGGCGCGACAGACTTGGTGATTATAGAGAGGTCAGACTGTAGTCACAAATCACATATAATTACTATTACCATAAAAATTTAATTTTTTAACAATTTATTAATAATAAACCCTTACCATAGTCACCAATTTCTAACTAAATATGAATTATAAACTCTGATTGGTCAGTATTCAAATTAATATATATTTAAAGCTTCTTAAAGGTTTGTCAACAAAGAACTTTGATCCAATGATCTGATTTGGATGAACCAACTACCAAAATGTTCATCTTAATAGGACGATTCTAATGAGCCCAAAATTGTTAAAATCTTATCACAAGTTTCTGAGATTATTAATGATTTGTGCTATTTAATGTGTCTAAGAATTGATTAAATTTAAACATCTGTGTAAAAAATCCTTAGTGATCTTGGGTTCCATGTTTAGACATAGAAAATTGTAAACTCATTAAAATTGTCTTATTGAGACAAGTACTCTGGTAGTTATTTTGCTATTAAACATTTTAAATTTTTAATAGTACAGTCAAACCTTTATAAATGCAAGCCTACAACATGCATTTAGGGAGGTTTGCATTTAAAAAGAGCTAATTAAATTGTAGCTTTAAAGATTAAATCATTAAGTTTGTATAACTTCTACTAAAAACTGTATAACCTATCTTAAATACTAAAATTTGATGGCTATGTGCATTTAGAGAAGTTAGTGTGATATAAAATGTTATTTAAGAAAATGTGCATTTACAAAATATAGAATATGCATTTAGAACTAATAACATCTTATAGAAAAGAAAAAAATGTGCATTTAGAGAGGTATTGCATTTATAGAGGTTGTATTTATGGAGGTCTGACTATATTTAAATAATATGACAATAAGGGAAGTGCTATTTATTACATAATTTATTTTATTAGAAGATCATACCCCTCCCACATGATCTAATTAGTAGCTAATAATAATTTTTATATATAATATATAGACATAATAAACTACTAACCCCCTCTCTTTCTCTTAAAATTATATAATAAATAGCACTTTTCTAACTAGAAAAAACCTGCAAATAACCATAAAAGGCTAAAGCACTAATATATATAAGATCTATAAAGTTATCTAATTACACAATAATAATTGTTGTATCATTCCAATAATACTGAACTCTTTCCGATAATCACTTGTACCAACAAAAATTAAAAATCTTCTATAATAAAATTTTAATAAAAAAACTGTAGCTAATAAATAGGCTCAAACTGGGAACCATAAGACAGCACCTGTTATTTAGAAGTAGAGCTCATAGACTATCTGTTAACTGGCTTAGAGCTTATCACCTACTGCAGGAATGGCACTTGTTATTTAGAGGTAAAGCTCATAGACTACCTGCTGACAAGTTTAGAGTTTATCACTTATCAAAGTAAGTACCAGGCCTGCTCCAAAAGGAGCTTAGTTGGGTGATATTAGGATTTTACAAGGAAGAACATAAGAAAACTACAACTAAAATTTTGGTGTCAATGTTTTTTTTGAAATTTTAAAAGGTAGGCTTTCAGCGTACCCCCTCTAAAAGATCAGTAGCGTTTACTTTATCCAAATTGGGAAGGCACTGACCATATTGGAAACAAGGTCACGAGTATATTTTGGGAACAAAGTAAACAATAAATGATACGTGAGGTTTTTTGGAGAAACTATTATAGAAATTTTTGGTGAATATTCTTAAATATTCTTTTTCTTTTTTTCTTTTTTTCATTAATTTTCTTTGTTTTTTTTCTTTTCTTTTTCTATATATATATCAGGCTATATTCTTTTTTTATGCTTTTTTTATCTTGTTCTTTTATTTTAGATTCTTATCTAGGTCATATAGCTTCCCCCATTTTCTTATCCTTTGTTTTCATTCTTTTTTATTCCCCTTCATATATCTTGTTTTTTTTATTATTTTTATTACACAGTTATTAGTTAGCAAATTATTCTGCCAGGATCTAGATAGAAAAAGTTTTTAAAAAAGAAATGGTCATAACAAACCATAGATCTCAGTCAGTGATCTAGTATGTGGGCCATGTAAAAACCTGAGTACTATGTGAGACTAAATCTACTTTGGCAGGTCACAGACAGGTGCCTCGAGTAACTGGACGACCTACTTTTTACTTGTAAGGCTATGATGCCAGAATTAGTAATAGCATTTAATAATGTAACTATATTCTTACATAAATAAAAAGTGGTATAATTACCAGGCTAATACTAAAAAAAAAAAATAATAATTGTTGTATTACTTTGTTGACAGGCTTCTCACTGCTTCTAATATCATTTTATGCTTGACATATCTAAAATTTCAAATTAACAATATCAAATTAAACAAATAAATAATCTTTCAAAGACACTTATAAATAAATGGGCTTGGTGTTACAAAAAGAGAGTAAATTGACAATTTTTTAAAAGTAATTTTTTTTACACAAATCAATTTAAAATAAGATTTGGAACATTTTTTTATTTAAAACACAAAAGCAGTTATATTAATAAATTTTGTAGTATAGCTCTTTAAAGTTAGTATTTTCTTATAATTTTACATATTGGCCAATTCAAAGAATTGCTAATATCTCTTGATCTACTGGCCCATTTTTGAATAATTTAGTTATCAAAATATTCAACTCATCAAGACGAATATTTTGATAGCTAAATCATTTAATATAGACTAGTAGATCAAAAAATATTAGCAATTCTTTGGATTAGTCCATATAAATATAAAATTGATTTTTTGAAGATTTTTTGCTTTGTCGATTTACTCTCTTTTTGTAGTACCAAGCCTAAATGCTCAACTAGCATAAATAAGGCTATTACTAAAGTTCTGAATAAATAAATTGACAAACTACTTGAATTAATACAAGCCATAGAACTAGATCGATAACTTACTATACAGTATATGAAAAAATAATTAAATCTAATAATTTTTCAAGTTCTTTTGCCTAATTATAATAATTTTCTTGAAGTTCTTGTTGAAGACATATTAATATATATGCAATATTTGTCAAGCTATATAAAAAATTATTTAAGCAAAAGTTTAATATATTATATAAAATTTGTTGGCATCCAGGGCTGTTCTTGACTGGCTAATGTGCTGGAGGGCTGAACTTGTAATACAAGTAGGGCTAACAGGCGAAGCTTGGACCAGAAGATTTAAATAGGCAATCCCCTAGTTGGGTTGCAAATATGGCAGCTAGTGTAGAACCTTCGGGCAGAGTACTTAAATTAGCAACCAAAAGTTGTACATATGGCTAGTTGTACTCTCATTCATATAACAAATATTGGGAGCCCATAGAGGTTGCCAAGGTCCACATACTTGAATAAAAAGACTCTCACCTATAGTGGTGGTCTTTAACTTAAAAAAAAAATACATTATATAAAAAAATAATTTAAGCAAAAGGTTTAGTAAGTAATATAAAGAAATAATTTAAGTAAAGGTTTAGTAAGTTATATAAAAAAATAATTTTTGAATAAAAGTTTGATAAGTAATTTGAGCAAAGATTCACTAAATAATATAAAAAAATAATTTAGCAGAGATTTAATAAGTAATTTGAGCTAAGTAATTTTTGAGTATGGGTTCAGTAAGTAATTTGAGCAAAGGTTTAATAAGTAATTAGAACGGTATTTTGTTATTATTAAATAGTTTGTTAATAAGCAAAGGTTCAGTTATTATTTCTCTGTAATACTGTACAATGTATATATATAATACTGTATATTTTAACATAAATATATATGTATAATAGTTGCCATAGTACAGAAACAAAAATTTTGTCAAACTCTATAGCCTTTTAATTGATCAAAAGGCTATAATTGATCAAACTCAATAATTGATTTTGATTGAACTAAAGATTTCATTCAATCATAATTATTTTGACTGAGCAATCAATTATATTAGGTTCAATTCCAATCTCTAAATTAAACAATATTCAAAAGATCAATAATAAATTTTTTGCAACCTAGTTAAATGGAATGCGATATATAAAATATGAAAATTATGAATATAAATATAAACAGTCATATATATAGATGGCAGTGAAATTAAATTTTAATTTTGTAAATTTCAACGGTTGAAAATTAAATTCAACTGTTGAAACTGAAATTATTTTTAACAGTTGAAATTAATTTAATAGTTAAAATTAATTCAACAGTTGAAATTAAATTAACCATCAAAATTAATTCAACTGTTGAAATAACTTAATCATTAAAATTAATTTGGCTGTACCAAGAATGGAGTGCAATGTTAGTGTATGTTATCTGAGAAGTGAAATGATGTGAACAAATACTGTTCTTTGATTAGTTATATTTTCACATGACATTGTGGTCCAATTTCATTTTATATTAAACCAGTTTGATATGGCTTTCATAGAGCTATTTGTATATGATTATCCCTTTCAAAAGATTATTTTAAGTATTTCAAGTTTTAAGTTATGCCCTGTTTTTTGTTTGATTTATTTCCGATATTACTGGTTTGGTCTATTGATATATTGATTGATTTAAGTATTCAAAAATATGTATATATATTTTTATAATATATACTAACACTATTTACAACTCTATTCTTATACAAAATGCTTTTTATACTGCGTTTCATCATAACACCTGAATAAGTTAAACTTTTAGATGCAATTAAATAATTAAAATTAAAAAAAAATTCCATACAAATTTAACTTCTATTATAAAATATTGAATAAATACAATATTTTATTAAAATTTTATACTAGATTAATTATAATATATAATACTGTACACATATAGGCTAGGGTATAAATAATTTATTAGTTAGTATTAATAAACTGTTAAAACATTCATTTTTTAAAACTTCTAATATAATCTACTAATATCTTGATGAGCAAGTTATGATCAAGAATGTCATTACAATTTAATAATTGTTTTATCGCAATAGTACCAAATCAGCCTTAATGCATACAGTATCATATATCAATTTGTAGTAAATCAAATATCATACTGAAATTTTGTTAAGCTTGTCAACAGCATTGTGCAGCTACCTTATTAAAATTTTGGTCCCAAATAAAATAGAAAGCCTTATTCCAAACTTAATTAATGTGAGTAAATGAAAGATTTGAGAGTTTGGGTTTTGATTCCAAATAAAGTACAAACAATATAGTAATATTAAGGATTAAAAAAAAAATTTGGGCCATAACTCTAGATATCTTAGCTATAACAAAAAAATAAAACTTTGAGCATTTGGATTATAACTTCCAGAATTGGTGTATAGAATTTTTAATTGTGAAAAATAAATTATTCAGCCAATCAATTTTATTATCGCAATAACTAAAAAAGATGATTAGTAACTATAATAGTTGTACTAAAATTTAATAACCGCGTTTTGCAACAAAAACTTTTGACAAAATTGCTACTGTAAATTCCCGAAATAATGTTCATGTTCGTTATTTCGAGAATTTACGGTATTAGTATTACTTCAATTAATTGTAGTACTTGTGCATAATCTTTTTAATTAACTAATCACTTTGAAAGAAATGCTTGAGAACCCTTAAACTGTTAATTTTAATTTTAACTGTTGATTTAATTTCAACAGATGATTTAATTTCAACTATTGATTTAATTTCAACCATTGATTAATTTCAACTGTTGATTTAATTTTTGTATGTAAATTAATTTCAACAATTGAAATTTAATTTGGCATCTCAATTTTAAAAAATTTTTGGTGAAATTATTTCAACAATTTCTACTGCTGAATGTAGAAATTGCCGCTATAATTTCACTGCCGTTTAAGTAGGACAATAATGGGAGTTCTGGGACACTTTTTTCATACCTCTATATGAATGATGTTTAAAAATCATTTTAATCGTCATCCTGCTATATTTTATAGCACTTTTTATACTTTAGCTTGGTGTATATTTTTATATAGCTAGAAGACGATAAAAATTTGATCACGTTTTCAATCTAATTATATTAATTTTTATAATGAATAAGCTCTTGATCCTTTTCCTGAAGCCTATTAATATATTGGGTAACATAATAACTATTAGCATGTTTTCTGCAAAGGCCAGGTTCTGAGCTAGTTGGTATATTACAAACCTTACAAGGAAAACGCTTTCTAGCCTTCC